>JAMXBB010000006.1:94169275-94196132 GCA_024138015.1 Lumnitzera littorea
CATGACGGTCACACTAGCTCATGAGTCACAAGACATGTTACGAACCCTAGCCAGCCCATGATCCGCCCCAATGATTCCTTACAAAACTGGTAGGGAACAGAGAAATTCAAAAACGGACCATCGCTAAAACCACAAGGATATCGTGAACCGAACTGAATACCCTTCGGTATCGTTTATAGGACTTAACTAAACAAAATTTTGTATTCAATATTAGGTTTGCAGTTTTAGCTTAGTTATTTGATAAAAAAGAGTTTAAAAGATGGGACAAAACAATCAAAATTTATCCCATCTAAAATATAGTCCAAAAATTAAAACACAAGTATTAAAGATAATAATATAATTAAATAAGTATTAGATAATATTGAGGATATCTATATTAGAAAATATTTAAAATTTATACTTTTTAAATAATATAAAAATATAAATAAATATTAGATAATATTGAAAATAGAAATATCAAAATATAATATTGAATCTAACAATAATGAATATAGCACAATTTTATATTTAATAATATATAAACTAAATATGGTACGATAATATTATATTATTCTGTACTCTTTAATTCTTATTATCTTGTCCAATCTGAATAATCAAATAATACCATCAAGTTGATTTTTTTTTTTTTTTACCACCTACCATCAAGTCGATTAAAAGCTTGTTATTACTACTAAAACCGCGCAGAGCGAGCAATCTTTACTTGAGTGTCCCTTTTATAATTTGGAAGTGGATACCGATGTGAACGGTAAAAACAAATGAAAATTTAATATATAATAGTGCTTTGACTGTAATTAATTATTACATATTTCAGAGATCAAAACACATAGGCTGTGTAATAAAAACCAGGTAACCAAACCAATAAAAAGAAGGGGTGAAAAGCTTCGTGAAAAGGAGGGGAAAAATTAACATTTTACAGCAAGTGAAAAACCACTCAAAAATCTGACAAACGACGCAAAACACAGAGAAAATTAATGGGGATGGCTTGTTTCCGTAGTCCGTGACCTACTCCACATTACCATATTTAAAAAACTGACACGCACAGGCTGTCACTCTGTTGGGGCCTTTTGCTGCCGCACTACACTCTCCTCTTAGGCTCATCTTGTTTCAAGGGCTTATGCCATAAAAACGACCTTTCACGAAAACAAAAGGCTCTTGTCCCAACCCCACTTTTCAGAACCCCATCCTTTTCAAGTACTCCCCCCATTACCAATTTTTATTATCTTTTTTACCAATTACCAATAACCCATTGGTAAGACGGCGATTTACTTTGAAGATTGTGCTAAGCATATCGAAAGGAACAAAAAAGCACCGTTGCAAGCACTCGCACATCGCACTATCCCAGTTTAACAACATTTCTGACTGTACGAGCTCATCCAAGCAGTTAAATAAAAAAAAATCTTAAAATTTTTGACAATTTTTAACATATTTTATAATTTATACCATTTTCAAATCATTAAAAACAGACAAAAAATCAGTAAAGCATAAATTACAAATAACATAAGTAACAAAAATATGCAGGAAACAAGAATAATAACTTTATTTTCAATTTATTTCTGATGAAAATATCCACATAATACAGTGAATAATGCGTATATCTCAGTACTATTTACAAGTGGGCGTACAAAAAAGATGACATAAGCCTAAATATTAAATTCGAGTCACGTTCTCTCTCTCTCTCACCCCCCCCCCCCCCCTTTTGTTTCATTCCCCCACAAAATACCATTCACGGGTCATGCCATCGAACTAATAGCAGCTAATGCCTCTACAAATGGATCGCATGACCTGTAGATTATAGCCCCACTACCCTTCAAATTATAAAGATTAAAAAAATAAAGAAAAAATTGCTGGGTGTACACTTGTTAAGAATTAAAACAAATAAACTTTCAGCTCCCAACATTAGAAAGCATGAAAATTCTTTATTTTAACTCTCAAACAAATATTTGAAAGCACCCATTAAAACCGAGAAAAATTATACATTTACTTTTTTTTTTTTTCCATATTGACCCCACAATTACACCCCCAAACTATACAAAATTCCTCAATTGGCCCCATCCCGCCGAAATTTAATGCGAACCCGTCCTAAAACCCAAAACAAACCAGCTGTCCCGCATTATCCTCCATGCAAAACCATCCACGTTGGCAAAAGCTGCTGCTTCGCTGGCATATGAACCCTACTATGACAATAAAACTATACCTGCAAACGTGTCACCACCTCATTCGCCAGCAACCCTATCTCTTCTATACGACCGGTCCAACTTTCGTTCTAGGTTCCACAAGACATGCCAGGTGGCATCCCCATGTTGGATGTCATCGTTGAA
Source organism: Lumnitzera littorea (assembly GCA_024138015.1). NCBI lineage: Eukaryota > Viridiplantae > Streptophyta > Magnoliopsida > Myrtales > Combretaceae > Lumnitzera > Lumnitzera littorea. Next base: position 94,171,594 of record JAMXBB010000006.1, read on the forward strand.
CAGTATGGCCCGCCTAATGTCCGGGTTCCACAGGTTGTTTTGTATGGCTGTGAGATTGGTTGCTGCAACGTGGTCAAGGATTTTGTCGAGCTTCGCCGCGTCCCTCTCCGCCACCGTGAGGGAGATGTCCGGCCACGGCACAGCGGAGGGAAAGGGCAACCGGATGCCGTCCGCTATTATAACCGGAACGCAGCCCAAAGCCACGGATTCCACTAACCTAGGACTCCATGGGGCCCACCCAAGTGGGCATAGACAAAACACAGAGCGTACGATTTCTGACTGATAACTAGCAAATCGATGCCTCTTCAGGTAAAACCTCCGGTCACCGTTGTATTTATGCCATATCACCGATCTCACCGCTCTGAAAATACAAGGGAAAAACAATATCATAACCCACATCGCAGATAAGACGATGACAACGTCGGGTATCCAAGAAGAGATATCCGGTTTTATTTTTTTCACCAGAGGAAATTTTTTCTTGAAAAAATTGTCACATCACGCCTTTTTTTTTTTTCTTTTTTACTACCCTAGTGGCTAAATTACTTATCATAACCACTTGATTAAAAATAATGATTAAGATATCGATTAGAGACCTAATGATTAAGAAAAAAAAAAAAAGAAAAGAAAAGAAAGCTTACTTGCTGTAGAATCTGCCACTAATATTTTTTGGGTGTACTTCCATTTTGCCTCTGAAGAACACAAAAATGTCTCGCTCGCCGTTCAATGGCGACTTCTCCAGGGTCCTCCGTACACTTTCCGGCGAAATGTAAGGTGGTATGACCACATTCTCAACGTCTTGACATGGGTGTTTGTACGTGACACCAAATGTTTGCAATATAATCGAATTTCTCAAGAATTCTGGTATCCCTTCTGCCGTAGCTCTCTCCTCCTGTAAAAGAAAAAAAATATATCAAAATTTTTATTAACGTGTCCAAAATTAATATATTGTTCCTTCTGGTAGCTGAAATTTTTTTAATATTGGTACGTACCATGGAGTGGAAACAAGCGCCGTAGTCATGGGAGGCAACGAAGACATGGTCGGAGCCGGAGCTCCGGTTCCAAAACGGGTATTCCGATGATATTAGCTGGACGGCGGAAGAAAGCAACGACCTTGCATGGCCGATTGCAGGAAAACCATTGACCGTGCTGAAGTTGCAAGACACATACACGGGGACAAGGAAGAAATCAGCACCATATGGATCGAACGTCCGTACTTTACTCTTCAATAATGCCTTGTGTATCGCCACCTCGGATGCGAACAAATGGCTGCTGCACCTTTCGTTCCTTAACCAATCCGAATTAAAATGCGGAGGTAGATCGTACACAAAAATCTTCAAGTCCGCCAATGCTTTAAAAAAGAAAGAAGGCAAAAATAAGTTAGTCAAGTTCGTATTCACAGCCCGAAGCTACAAGCCCTCGCGCAAAGAAAGAAACAATGATATGGTGACAAAGCCTTACCATTATTTGTTTTAAACTGAAGAAAAGTGGAAGAAAGGTCGTTAAACGATTCAAATAACGCACGAGAGGAATGTTGGGAGGAGATTGAGTTTGGTACATGGGTTCTATGAATAGAAGTGAGCTTGCTATGTTTTGGATTGTGGGAAATAAAATAAGGACTGAAGAAATAAAAGGAAAGAGAAAGCCAGAGGATCCATTTGTAATATCTATAACAAAAATTATTGCTGTATTTCTCTTGTTGCTGTCTTTGATGATGTCTGTTGTGTAAAAATTTCATCTTTACATAGAAACCCTTGGTTCTCATGGGTCTATGGAGCTCCACCATCTTATTTAATACCAAAGTTTGAAACTTTAACCACAAAAGAGGAAGAAGAAGAAGAAGAAGAAGAGAAGAGGAGGAGGAGGATGGTGATGGTGATGATGATGATAATGATGGTGGAAGGAGAAGGAAGGTGTATGTAGTTGTTGAGATGGGGCTTTCAGTTTTTGGTATTTCTATGATGAAGTAGAGATTAAGGTAAAGAGAATTTTAAGATTATTATCGGGTTTGGTGGCAGTTCGTTTTTGGGTTTAGCAATGAACAAGGAGAAGAAACAAGATTGTATTCATTCATTGCTTTTGCTCGTTTTATGGATTTCTATATTTTAGTTGCTTTTTTTTTTTTTAATGGTTTTGTGTCAGGGCCGATGCTGTCATAACAGAACAGAGAAATGCTTTTATTTTGAAAGGTGGTGTACTTATTACACAACTTTCTTTTTCTGGTTCTCGTAAGCAGAGGGATGAAAAATTATTTTATTTAATTTCTTCCCAACCGATTTTTATTACACGGATTAATATTTTTCTTGTTTTAAATTCCATTATGAGAGGTGCTTGGAACTTTAAAAGAAAAAAAGAAAAAACTTATTTTTTTAATATTATTTATTTATTAAAATTATTATAATTTAACGATATGAATATCAATTTTTTGAATGAAATTAATCAAATTTGAGTTTCTTCTCTTCCTTCTTTATATTTGTATGTGTAATGGTTGAAATAAAAAACTGTTTATATTATTTACAGAATAACATAATGATATAAAAATAAAATATTTAGCATTTAGTATGTTAACAAATAATTTCAGACACGCTTTGCAATTTTCTTTTCATTTTTCAGATTTCACAAGTAGAAAAGAGAATTACAATAATTTGGTAGAGAGTGAGAGAGGGAGAATGGTTGAGTTTAGATTCTGTTTTCATTATTGATATTCACACGGCAATGTCAAGGTGGAGCAGAATGGACCTAAAATAAGAGTCCTCGGTTTCTGTGCTTTGGTTAAATAAAAAGGATGCTCGTGCTTACTCCTTGGATATTCAACGGTACCAAATGACTATTTTGTCACTTGGATATTACCCTGTCTGGTGTTGTGGTGCCAGGGGTTTTATCGGTACAAATGAGTGGTTTAAGATCTTCTGTATCTTGAATTATCAGATAAGATTTGTTTTAAACGATCGTTTCAAAGGAGGTTGCTCCAGTGTCCCCTGTTTGGATGAAACGGGGAATGGGAATGGACTAGTCACATTGAGTTACAGGTTGGCTTAGAATTTATTATATTAATAGCCCATGTTACAGGTTGAGATCATGGCACTCATAGGCTAGAGGTACAAGTGCCCCGGCTCAGTAATGAATGATCACAATTTGCTGGACTAGATGTATTTCTACCGTATTGTTATTCTTGATCTCATTGGTAGGTATATTAAATTTTATTATCATCTGAATCAACTCATTAATTAGTCAAGTCAATGGACTGTACAAATCCTCTTGTATCATATGACACTGGACACCATTCTTCATGGTGGACAAGAAGGACAAGAAGTTTTGGTCACTTTTCCTAACAAAGGTTATCATTGGTGGGACTAGCTCTAAACAAATTAACTATTTCATATGATTTAGAAATTCAATGTATGGTCTTTACATTATTGTTTTCATAAGTAGGATAATGAATATTATAGACAGAAAATTAGGGTTTGCATGTGGGTTTTATTACCTCCATGTTGAAAATTAATACGATTTACCTACTTTTTGCGGTGTATAGTTTAAAATGGCTTCTCATGGAATTTGAACTCCATATCTTATTTCAATTTAATCCATTTGTTTACATAACACAGTTAAGGTTAATTTCTAATTTCAAATATGTAGGAGTTTGCACCTGAAATCTTACTTTAATAAAAAAAACAAAAAAAGTTCGATGTTAAAATCTCTTAATCATTAATACAACCCTTGACTGTCTTGATTAATGAGATTTTATCTTACTATGCTATGACTTTCAACAAATAGCTTAGTTGGTTTCTACAAATCATAGTTCTCCTATGATATATCCATGGTTGATCGATAAAGTTTCTTCGAATAACTTTATTGTTATGAATGATAAGCCATTATATTAAAAAAATACATCGATTACAGAACAAATCTTTAATAAATATTGGGAAAATGAAATGATTAATTTATGATCTATTTTGCACCAAGCATAAGATCTTTAAAACCAATTGAATTGGAAAATTTCATAATCATGAAAATCTCATGGTATTTCTAGATATTTTATAATTATTAGTTACATTTCTATCTTTTTTTTTTCTTTTTAACTGACTAAACTACAAATAACCTTTATCCAAACAAGTCATTCATTAATGTTGTTGTTTGTGGATTTCGCCAGGGTTGATTCTTGAGTGTTTGAACTTATATATAAAAACACATAGGAATTAGATTTACACATGAGCACTTCAACACTCAAATCAAACTATGGTAGAAGAATAATAAAGCAATAAGTATGTGAGTGAAAGTAATTATATGTAAGGGCTTCGTCCCCTATTCATTAGTGATGAAACCATGATTCTTTAGAAAAAATATGGACAACCATGTCTAGGGTTAAATATTTTCAAATAGAAAAATGTATCTAGTTGATTAAATACACATCATTTAAAAGGCTAAGTATATATTTATAAAACATCGCCTTAGATTGGAGTAACTTTGTATCTATTCTGACTTGACTAGGGAGCTAAGGTCCATACAAGCTCGAAGGAGTCCTTAATGGGATAATCCTAAGTTAAAGACAGCCTCATGGGGTAGTGCAAAGTTCTCTAATGGAGATTAGGGATGTCTTAGATAAAGCTGGATTGAGTTAGGTAGGCTAAGTCCTTAAGAGCGTAGAGGAGCTTTTAAAATACTGATCAATATGAGGTTCCAACCTAATGTCAGGTTAGGGTAGAGCCATGCATGTTGGCTCACTTACCAATATTGTAAGATTCTAAAGTTGATGAGTGCTACAACTCTAATTTAAGTGTAGGCCAAGCAAACCCCTAAGACCGACCTAGTATTAAGCCAAGTCACCCCAATTAGGTTAATCCCACATCAATCTGGGCCTTCTTTTACGATTATGAGCATGAGTAAGGTCAAATTGAGCTTACGGGTCTAAGCCCAAAATCACTTATCAATAGATGTTATGTCATGTTTGCTTTGGAAAAATATATTGAAAAAAAATAATGATTTCGAGTTCCATTCTTTTTCTCACATTTGGAAGTGTTTCCAAAAAGCAAAATCGTGATTTCATTATGCTCTTATTAACTATTGCTAATATAAAATTACATATTCAATCTCCAACCTAATTATGATATATAACAATGGCTAAGGGTGTTTTTAACAAATACTATAGTATATGTGTTCCATTCTATGTGGTGCTTCCAAACACAGGATATTTATTATTTCGGTCCTCATCCTATTTCATTACATTCCAATGCATTCCCTTACTAACCATTTATATGTATAAAACATAACATAAATTCTAAGTAATGCAAGATCAACGATAATTAAGCATGAAAAGTAGGTGTGAGGATGACTAGCAAAGCTAGGAATGGCTAGAACTAAGGACCCTTAGCATGTGTCAAAAATTTGGAAGCGGAACCAACCTTATAATTTTTGGAATAACCATGAAATCTAAATCTTAAAAAATCTACGTGTTATAAAGCACCAAGTGGAGCACCTGGATATTTGCCTTTTATTATTTTGTAATTGCTCTTCTAACAAACATCATAATACCACAATTGCTAGTATCATCACTTTTAAAGACAAATTATGCAAAAAAATAATGAATTTCAACCAAAAAAGATAAAAAAAAATCATAAAATTCAATAAATTCTAACAATACCATCAACTTACACCGGAGAGATGATACATGTTTGGATGTTTAACCATCTTTGTGCCTAAAATATAGGTTAAACCGATTTAGTTAGATTTTCATTTCACTAAATTTAAGTTTATTTATTAGTTGTATTTCATTGGTTGAGTATGGAGTACCATGTATATAGGGACAAATTATAAGGTTTCTTGAAACATAAAAATAGGAAAATGAATCCTCTTAATTACTTTTTTTTTTTTCTATCTTAAGATTTTATCATATATAATCAATGAAACAAGAAATAATGGTGTCTATGCATGCTACATGTCCAAGGTGACCATAGGATGTACACGAAGTTATTTTATAACCTATTGAGATGGAGCATAATAGAGAATTTGAAAGTTCTATTATATCTGACAACATTTGATACTAGCCCTTGAAACTCGTCTAACCATAGAGATCTGGCAAATTCCAGAAATGGATTTTATTTACTAATCTCGTAGGCGTACCTAATGTTTATAATAAGTATGTTATTTTTAGAATTTTTCTTTTTTTAATTTGTTATTGAAACTGTACTGAAATTAGAATAATCATAAAATTTGGTATGCGCTAAATTCGGGATGGTCACGATTTTGATTTATTCGAAAGTTTGGAAACGAAAATTAAAAAGGACTAGAATTTTTTTAAATTGAACCTAATTGAAATTTTCGATTTGATTCCGATGATCCAATCTTCTGGTTGTGGGAAAGAAGGATTATATATGGTACGTAGCCTGTTGATAGTGGTATAACGTCGTGGGTTTTCAATCTCTTGGGGCTTCGTAGTCAAACTTTCCAAAAATGAAACTCAAAAGCTGCCAAACCCGGCTCCTTAGCTTCTCCTAATAGGCATTACCAAAAATATAAACCAATTTCTAGGTTGTAACTAACTAATTTTCTATATATCTATGTATATAATTTAGCACTTCTTTTTGTCAAATTAGTCACACTCACACGTTACGATCTTTAAACAAGCATACGCAATATCCGATTAATAGATATAGGTATCTTTACTTTAGCAAAAATATCTTCTGGAGTCTGCAATAGTTTACTTTTAGAACAGACAAATGTTGTACTGATGATCGAAAACAGTTGCATTAGTTAATAGAGTAGTAGGAGGTGATTGTAATAGCTTAAAACATGTTGTTTAAGGGCACATTTAAAACAAGGAACTTAAGACAATAAATATCTATTCATTTTTGCTTATAAAGAGATTTATTTTGAATTTTCGCCCAAGATAGTTATTTACGTCATTTCTAATAATACAACTGGAATTTCATAAAAGTTGTTTTATCGTAAGGTTTTGAAAATATTTTCCACAAAACAATAATCCATGCTTTTTTAATAAAATATTAATTTCTTTAACATTTTCTTGGATATAAGTATTACATTCTCTCCAATAGGTGTGCCCGTATGTTTTCTATTAAAATTTTTAGGATATAAAATGATAATATAAATTGGAAAACTATCAAAACTACAAAAAAAAAAAAAAAAATCCCGAATTTTTAAAATATTGCGTTGCATAGCACAAATGCCTTGCCAATTTTTCGTCCTCATCTTTGGTCAACTTAACACTTAATCAAGTTGTATGGTCCAGGTCCTGAAGTATAAATTCTGCCACCAGGAAATTAATATTACCATAAAGTTTTGAGGACTTATCTGTCCAAAAGCCAATTCTAACATAATAGCCTTTCACGGACTATAGATAGTGTTGGCAGAAATAAAAATGGTAATAACGATCTAAGAATAAGATAAAAGGTGATTTTCTTGACTTAGTCCATGTCCAACTTTAATGGTCTCGATGGAGTCTCGTGCACGGCAATGCTCCGTGACTTCAGTCTTCAATCAAAATCCAGCGGCAATAACAATGAAGATGGTGCTGAACTGAAAATGATGTTGCTACGGGTGAAATATATCTATCGTCAACAGCACCTCATGTTTGAATTCAGTTTTTTTCTTTTTTTCCTTTTTAGCCAACATTTGAATATGGTTTATTAAATTTAGGAAAAGGTAGACATTATATACGCAATCGAATTCATTTGATGCTTAAAAATTGAGCTCATATTCATATCTTTCCTTCAACTTCATCTATGAATTTGGTGCCTGCCAACAATTAACTAACTTTTTAATGGATTATTTCAGAGAATGATTCGGATATAAAAGTTTTAAATCTTAAATATTCAAATAAAAAAAGTTAAAAATTCAAACAAAAAAAAAGAAGGTAAAAGCTAATGACTACTATATATAATTTTTCCTATTATATGTGATTTATAAAATATATGATCTAAACATATTGGGTCTAAAAAACAAATGTCATAATAATCAATTCAATATAACTAGTGTTCTTAAATATATGAAATTAAACAATACGATCAAAATAACAAAAAAAAATGTAGAAATTATATATATATATATATATATAATAAGAAAAAAAAAAAGGAGTAAACAACACTCAAGGGCATGATTGACTACCTAAACGTAAAGTACAAGAGCTCCCTTAACTAACCCTTAGGGTTTTAGATGGTGAACTCCTAACCTTTTCGTTATGTTTTAAAACAAGGAGGAAAGAAAGTGGAAAGAATGAATTAAGGGAGAAAAAAAGTAAAGGGAAAAATTATATATTCCCTTATTTGTATAAGGAAGGAAAGAAGGAATTTGGATGGAAATTTAGTAATATAATTTTTTATTATAATAAAATGACATAAAAGTCCTATGAAACTTAAATGTGCTCATAATTATCAATTTCCAACAATTCCTTCCAATTCTCTTCATATCTAGAAAGATTTTTATTTTCTTTTAACTCAAGGAAAAGTTTTCCCTTTCAAATCCTTTCTGTTTCCTTCCCTTCCTTCTCCAAATAATGGAATTCTTCTTGGGATTCCCACTTTCCTTCCCTTCCCCATTCTTTCCTTCAAACCAAACAAAGTTTAAGTCAAAGCCAATGCCTAAAATTAAGAAAGAAAAAAGAAATGCAAGACTAAAATTTTTAACATCAGATAATTGATATGCATGAACCACTAACGACTTAATAAAAATTTTACAGATCTTTTTTTTCTTTCCTTTTATTTGAGATGATGATGGGTGAACAACCAACACTCTAGATATAAGCCGCATAACCTATTATCATGAGTGGGTAGTGACCCACCATGCATTTTAAGCTTTAATTGATCACTCAAGACTAGAGGTAGCTTAACACTACCTTGAGTAAGAGAGCGAAGGGGAAACACATGACTCTCCTTAGGTGGCAAAGATTTTTTTAATTTTTTCTAATATTTATGTTTTAATTTTCTACAAGTTATTATTTTTTATTATGTTATATATTTTAATATATTTCATAATATTAATTAATTATCATACACCAATTAGAATTTGACCCATATCAATGGTTAACAAAATTTTCAATAAGCTTAAAACATACATTTCTCAAGATACTTTAACAATATTAATGATTCAAATAAAAAAAATGGAATAAAAGCTAAGGTTTTTTCTTTTTTTTTTTTTTTCTTAGCCATCAAAAGGAAATACATTCAAGATCTAAAAGCAAGATTATAGTTCTAAGACTCAAAGCCACAAGACAAACTATGAAAGACCAATGACTTATGTAGTTTGGATAGGGTGTTTACACATCAGTCCAAAGGGCACATACCAAACCTAAAGTTAAAAATTAACCAATCTGCTACTCTATTGGCAAACCTACAAACAAAGGACAAAGACACTTAGTTAAAAAAAGACAATAGCTCCTTAATGTCCTTGACTAATGAGATGCTAAGCCAAGATACACATAAGTCATCAAAATTGATCGACTTTACAACTGCCAATGTATTAAACTCATTGTTTAAACTTTTCCATCCAAGGTCGTAGGTCCATAATAAGCCTTTCTTTATCGCTAAGCATTTTACATTCACTCCCTTTACCTTCTCTATAAAGCCCCTTATCAAGTTACCAAACTATCATATGTTGCACATGCTACTGCCCTACTCCATCCTTTTTAAACCAAGACATTCAACTTGATGTTACTTGACAACAGAGGAGATTATAGTACTTGGCCTTCATTTCCCAAACCTTCCTCCCCTATTTCTACCATCTCCTTTCTTTTGATCCACTTGCTTCATGAAACCCTAAAATGGTTTATATAATTTGATGCTTTAACTTCTCCTTGTTCATACAATTCGTAACATTGTTCTTTCCATAATATCTAACAAACTAAGGCCATCTTTGCCTCTAGTTCCTTTTGTTGATGCTTGTCCATGTTCATAAACCAGTTCTAAAGATCTCTTATCCTCTCGTGCTCAACTCTCCAATCAATGATGGAAAACTACACACATAAAGTCTAGGGCAAAAGAAGGAGAACATGTCCAACACTTTCATTCACACCACAAAAAGGACATTTGAGACTATCCACTAAATGCCAATGATAGGGATTCACCATAATGAGTAAAGAGTTCCTAACAGCTCTCCAAAGAAAGTGCTTTACCTTTGATTGGCTATTAATATTCCAAATCTATTTCTAATCTTTCTTAGATAAGGCATTAGAAGACAAGGGTCTGCTTCCCATTGATTCTTCTTTTGATTCGTCAAAAGGAAATATGCTAATTGATAATACACTAATCATCCTTGACAAATAGCTAAATCAATGCATCCTCTTGTGCGCGCATAAGTTGAGGAATTGCTTTAACAGCTCTAACTTCTTCTTTAGTCAAAAGATGTTTGATAGCATTTAAGTTCCAAAAATTGCCATTCTAGTCTATAATATCTTTAACTTTTGCAGGGGGCAAATTGGAAGAGTCGTGTATATAGATCTTGAAATTAGGTAATCTAGGTATCCATATATCATTCCACATGCCTATTTTGTCCCCATTCCCTATAAGCCACATTAGTCCTTTCATTAATAAATCTTTTACTTCCAAGATACTAGATTATGCCTAAAAAGCCCTACTTCCTTTAATTGCCATCTAAAAATCACAATCCGTGTAATAGATTCCTTTAAGCCAATTTCATTAGAAGAGCTAAGTTAAACAATTGGAGATCCTTAAATCCTAAGCCAACTTTTGCTTTCGGGTTTGAAAGTTCTTTCCATCCTACCCAATGAATCTTAACTTCATTATTTTTTTAGCTCCACCAAAATCTTGACACTAAACTATTGACCTTGTTACACCACTTAGCTAGAAACTTAAAACATGCCATTCAATACATAGAGATCGCACTTGCCACCGATTTAATTAACACCTCCCTACCCACTTAGCTGAACATGTGTTGCTTCCAGCCTTAAAGCTTAGCTACAATCTTATCTTTAATAAACTTTAGTGCCTCAAATTTCAATCTTCCCTATATCATAGGTAATCCTAAGTATTCACTTAGGTTATTGGTACCTTGAACTCTTACTACCCTTGCTAGCCTTTATCTAATAGAGTTTAGAACATTAGGGCTAAAAAATAAGGATGACTTCAAAAAATTGATCTCTTGTCCTATCGCTTCACAATAATCCATTAGTAGCTCCTTTAGTCTAGCTAAATTCCTCTTGCTGACCTCCATAAAAAAGAGGGAATCATCTGCAAATAGTAAGTAGGAAACTTCTAGGTAACTTCTCTTCAATTTAATGCCCTTTAGTTAGTTAAGCTCATTATACATATTCAGCCCTCTAGATAGAACATCTGCAATAAGAATAAATAAGTAAGGTGATAAGGGGTCTCCTTAAAGGAGACCTTTAGTTAGTTTAATTCTCCCTATACATTTTCCACTCAACATGATTTTATATTCCACATAGTCACCTAAGCCACAACCCACTTGACCTATTTAGTATTCATGCCTAGCTTTAGGGGAACAACCTCTAAGAAACCCCCTTCACTCTATCATATGCTTTATTCATATCAATTTTTAGAGCGCATCTCTAGTTTTTCCCTCTTCTCCTATTCTTTAGAGAGTGAAACATCCTATGACTTATCAATATATTATCATGAATCATATGTCCTGAGATGAATGCATTCTGATTTTCAATCACAAACTAGCTTAAGTAAGGCTTTAATCGATTTACCAAAACTTAGAAATGATTTTATACAAAAAATTGAACAAGCTTATAAGATGAAAATGATTAATGGACTTTGGGTTAAGGACTTTTTAGATAACAATCATATCAATGTTACTAAGAGAGTTAGGAATCTGACTTGTAAAGAAGAAACTTTAGACTGCTTCCACAATGGCTAGATCTATAGTGTTCCAATAGATCTAGTGAAAAATCCCCAAAAAGCCATCTAATCTCAAGGCTTGAAGCCCTCTTAGTTGAAAGATAGCCTGTTTTATCTCTTCTCTACTTACTTCTTCACAAAGCACTTGATTTTCTGCTTTTGTAAAAATAATAGGTACCATATCTAAACACTGTACCCATCGTTTCCTCCTACTCTTATCAAAGAGCTTGCTGTAAAATTGGATACATGCCCTTCTTATCTCTCCTTCATTTGTCGAACACACTCCTCTCTTATCTTTTATTACTAATACCTTATTTTTCTACCTTTTAGATACTGTTGTGTAGTGAAAGAAGGATGTATTTTGGTCTTCATAGTTTAGCCATTTAACCCTTGATCGTTAGTGCTAGTACTTCTCTTCTCTGCCCTACATTTCCTCTATCTACTCTATGATTTCCTCTTCATCTTCACCATCTTGCCTAACATATATGTTTTGGATTGCACTTAACCTTTTCATTAGTTTCTCTATTTCTGCTTTGCTATTGGGTACTGCTACTTTGCTCCATTTGATTAGATCATTGCTACATGTTTTTAGTATGTGCACAAACTATTTTAGATCTCCCCTTCTATGTTGTCTCTAGTACCTTTTAGTCACATGTTCACAATCCTTAAATTCTCTCCAAAGGTTCTTAAAGTGAAAACATCTTAGCCTCTTGCTATCACAATAATTAGTGTTTAAAATCAATGCCACATGGTCTGATCTTAAGGCTAGACAATATTCAATTTAAGTATTAGGAAACACTCCTACTTAATCATTTGACGCAAAGCCCTTATCAATCCTTTCTTTAACTATCACCTTACTAGATCTTTTATTTAGCCACGTAAATCACTAACCTACAAAACCATTATCTTGCAATCTTACTTCAATAACCATGTTTTTGAACCCATCCATTTGCCTCCTACTCTTCACTCTTCCTCTCCTCTTTTCCATAGGCTTAAGTATTTTATTGAAGTCTTCGATGCAAAGCCATGGCCCTTAAAAGCAATAGAAACACTACACTATATCTTTCCAAAGCTTCTTTTCCACATTAAAGTCATTTGGGGCATAGATCTATGACATGTAAGCCAAGAATGACCCATTACTATGCTTTACATGTGTTAGAATCCAATGTTTCTTAACTTCTAACACTTCAATTCTCGTATCATTAATCTACCAAAGTACCAAACCTACTAATAAACCCACTAAGGGAACATAGAAAGTAATTATATACCTTTGTCTATATCAAAGTTTGTCCACAAAATTATTATTATTGGTCTCCATAAGTAAGACTATAGCTAGGTTACGTTTATTCAAAAGTCACATAATATTGTGAATTGTCAAGGAGTAACTAATTCCTTGATAATTCTAGCTCATAAGCTTCATGGCCGCCATGTAGTTATTAAAGACTTGCCACCGCCACCTTGATCATTATTAAAATCTATTACCCTTACTTCTACTTCTACCAAAGTAGTTTGCTCTAACTTCTCTTCTGGTATTCTAGCTTTACTCTTCTTACCTCTCTTATTCTGTGCCTTACTATCTTTTGGCTTAATGTTGAACTTGCCATCAAGCTTAGGTTTAAAGAGTTTGTCATCTAGTCTTAGTCTCTTCTCCCAAATCAGTAAAAATTCTTCCCTACTGTGTTTCAAATTAAGCTCACCCATTGCTTTTATCATAATTTTAGCTAGGGCTATATCAACTAGTATGATTTCTAATTGCTTAGTATTCTTTTCAGGTTCATCTTGGGGAAATTCCACAGGGTAGATGTATGGTGAATGTTAGATCTCTAGTTTAACATATTGTGTTGAGGGAGTTTAGGGGTTCACTAGGATAGGTGCTAAGCTTGCTGATTTTGGTGGTAAAGAGAATGGTCCTTTAGGCTATGAAGAAGGGGTAATATTTGTTGCAAAATCAAGGTTTGATAGTAGAGAAGAAGTTTCATTTGGTGGGGTTAGGTTAATTTGCATGGCTTAGGATGTGTTTATGGGTGATGGAGTGTTAGTGTTTAGGTATAGAGCCATGCATTCTAAATTAGTAATCGAGTTTACCTCAACAAAGTAATAATCCTTTTTTGTCTTCTCATCTAATCCTACATTAGTGTTTAAGTACTTTTCATCTGCTCCTTAGCTTATATTAATTTCTCTTCTAACTCCCAATCTTGACCAAAAGCCATTTCTAATTGTTATAGCTCGTAATGCTAGTCCATACGCGTTATTTAAATTGATTTTTCTTTCACAAAATCTTGCTAAATGCCATAGTTTTCCATACATAAAACAAAATTCTGATAACTTCTCATACTTGAAAGTGATTTTATACTTGTCCCCTTCCTCTCTACTAATCCACATATCTTTTTTTAAAGGCTTAGTAACATCAACTCTCACTCTAACCCTTAGAAAGGTCCTACATAGTCCATTCTCCAATTTCACTGGATCAAAATCAATCAGTTTACCAAGAAACTCTCCTATTATTCTTGCATTTTTGTCAAACATTTGGTTTAATTTTTATCCATGAATTTGAACCTACAATGCCACTTCATTAAGCTCCATGTCATCTACATCAAGGTCATATTTCCACTCTTCCATAACAAAAATGTGTCCCTGATGCATTTCTGGGGTCAAACATACGAAAGAGCACCACAACAAAGAGAACTAAAAGAGAATAAAAGAAGGCCAGCAAAATTTGAGCAATTATTGACTAGATATGACACATCAATTGATCATATTCGTCCTACAATCCATCATATTCGTACAATCCATTGGATATGACTCACTGATCTAAACCATAAGGTTACTTGCTACTATTCCTTACTAAATGGAATAGATAAGAGTTAAAAAGGATAATAAAAACACTAAGGTTGCTAAAAAAGGATACTTATATATTATAACAATGAGAGATGATTGATTGCTGTGTACAAAATTAATGGGGTACATATACTAGCTCCATTAAAGTTACAAGCATGCATGAAAAGACAAAAAGGATAATTTACAATTGAAATATATGAAATATACGAAATATACGAAATATACTAAAAAGGGTTAAAGAAATAAAGAATATTTAGTACGGAAAAAGTAAAGAATCCTTTAGGAATGTTGTGTTAGAAGACACATGTCACATGGTGGCAAGCATTCTAGAATATAGTACAATTCGGACAAAATGAAGAAAAGAGAGTTTGTAGTCAAAGCCAACTTGATTTGAATTAGGTCGAAGCTTAGTCAATCAGTCACTAAGAGTATTTAACTTAGACTAGGATTGGGTGTTGGAGGTTAGCTCGGGAGATTGACTCGGTCAGTCGTTAAGGCTAGTTGGCTCGAATGCTGTTTGGGTCGTAGTATGGCTACTCAACAGGTTAACTTATATGCTTGACAATTTTGCACGTCTTCTTAGTAACTTCAGAAACTATGTTGGTGTAAGTGAGAGCTCATACTTAAGTTGGCAACAAAGTGAAATGTAGAGGTTGGAATAAGAATCTTAAATAAAGCTTCGAGTTAATATTCGTCTCGTGAGTCCTTAGAGTCCTATAGCTCGATTATGTATGATTGGTCCAAAAGGTTGAATCTTATCATCTACTTGGAGGTTGGAAAGATTTGTCCTCAAATCTAAAGTGGTATGAGGCTCTTACTCTTCTTAAATTCGTTCACTTGCCTTTTCATCTTAGCATCCTACTCAGGTTTCATTTTGTAGGCAAGTCGATTTAGTAGGGTTATAGCTAGCTATAAATCAATACCATGTTCTATGCCTCAGATTGGTGGGAGTCCTTTGGGTAACAGGTTGGAAAACTCATCAATCAACCTTCAAATCTCATTAGGTACTTCTTTAAGATCCCTTAATTCTAACAACCTTCAGATCAACAAAAACGTAGGCTCACCGACATCTTCAGTAGTTCAGAGCTCTCTCTGACTCATCACTAGGGGTTTCTTTTTATTAGCTTCAGTGAGTTGATTATGGGTCTCATTCACTTATGTTAGCATTATAATTTGTAGCATAATCTTCTTCCCGTCCTTAATAAAGGCATAGGTATTCTTGTATCCATCGTTAATAATACGTCAATTAAATAACCAAGGTCTTCCAAGTAATAAATATGAAGCTCCCATAGGGACGACATCATATACTACTTCTTCCTTATACACACTTCCTACACTAAAAGGCACGGATACTTTTTTGGTGATGTATAAAACACTCTTATCATTAAGCCAACATAGTTTGTAAGGTCGAAGGGCTTAGAGGTGAGCAATCCTAACCTCTACACAAAGGACTATACGACGGCGTTAATACAACTTCCTCGGTCCACTATGATGGTGTATTGTATAACTATCCCTTGATGGTACACTTCATATAGAAAAGATTCTCTCTTTAGTCTTCTTCAAAATTCATTAGGGAACTCAATACTTGTCTCAACATTAAGGTCATTACTTCTCCCTGGTTAACATAGATACAAGTTTCCTCCTCTTCCTCGAATTTAACCTTCCCAACATTCTTCTCCTTCTTAAGCTCACTCACATTGGTGCTATCTACTATATCTCATTGGAGCACCATAGTACGTCAGTTTAGATACTTAGTAGCCATGTGTTAAAATCCCATGCATTTAAAGCACTTCACTTTGCTAGTCTTTTGTCCTGAGATATATCTTCGGGGTCGACTTAACCTTAATTCAGCTCGGCTGGCTTACTCGACCCTACTGTCATACTCGACTATCATTAGGTTGGTCATTTCTCTCCTTAGCTTAAGAGGATCTCCTCAACTTGGCTTAAATAGGTCGACATGGAATGAGGGCTAAGAAAAATGTTGGCCTAAGTTTACTTGGGGCATTTCTTCTCTATTTTTTAACTCTTTATGCTACCTTAATGGCCTCTTCCAGAGTATAAAACCCTTGTACTTCTACTATATTATAGATCTCATATTTGAGTCTAAAAATGAACCTTGACACTGTATAAGCCTCGGGTTTATTTACATTGGCTCGGATCATTAATAACTAGTATTCTCTCACATAGTCATCAATAGATCGGTTTCCTTAGCGAAGTTCTTGCAATTTGGCAAATGTATCCTATAGGTAGGTCTTTAGCACGAATCTCCCTCTTAACAATCTCTTTATCTCATCCTAAGTTCTTACACCTCGTTGTCCATCCCTTGCTATGGTCGCATTTAGATTTTTCTACCACATAGAAGCATACCTAAAAAATTCAAGTGCAACAAGTCATACGTTAATAGCATTAGTATTCCCATAACAGTTTAACACTTTCTCTACCTTCTCTTCCTATTCCAAATATTCATTTACATCTCAACTTCTACTGAAGGACGGAATTTGGACCTTAAAATTATTAAGTCTTCGAAGAGATCAGTGTCCTCACTCTTACGCTCGATTGTACTCAACCTCTTCTTCTTCTTCTTCTCTATTAGTCTCTACATCCACTTCGTCATCATCCTCTTCTATCTCCTCCAACTCCAGTTGTCATCTAGTAACTCAGTTTTCTACTATTCCAGTTCAGGGTGGTTAAACTAGATGGTTGGTTCAACCACCTTGGCCACAACGTCTCTTTGGAACATTTTCAGGTGGGTTATGGTGTGGTACACCTTGAGGTTATTATCTATTAATTTGCATTGTAGTAACCAGACTCTTAACAAGATTAGTGAGTCTATTGAGTTTATCATCAACTGACCTAAGAGTATTACTACTATTATAACTATGACTAGGTTGAGCATTACTACTTTGGTCACTAATAATGTCTTGAATACTCGAATCCGATATGGTATAATACTTCTTGAATAGATTAACAACTCAATACACAATAACACTTCTACCTTACCACTCAAAACCTCTACTAACACACTTTAACAACTTCAACACCCAATAATCACTTGAACACAACAAAAATGAGCTTACTCTATTTTTGCAATGAAAAATAGAGTAAAATAGAATAACAACAGAAACTGCACATAACAATATACAAACCTTTACTACATAGCTTATAACTTTGAAGCTTAATTCATGCAAATACACTGCTATAGCTACAAAAAGAGCACAGCAGCCATTAACAGTAAACACGAACCAAAACTTCACTGCTACTTCAAATACTTCCTCTCAAAACCATGCTCTGATACTAGTGAAACTGATGCATCTTGAAGGTCGGATATATGAGGGGATACGACAATAAAGAGAACTGAAATAGAATAAAAGAATACTAACAAAATCCGAGTAACTACTGGCTAGATATGGCACACCAATTGATCATATTCGTCCTATAATTTAGTAAATATGACTCATTGATTCAAACCATAGGATCACTTCTCACTATTCTTTGTTAAAGGGAATAAATAAGAGTTAAAAAGGATAATAAGAACACTAGGGTTGCTCAAAAAGGAAACTTGTACATTTTGACAATGAGGCCCATTAGAGTTACAAGCATGCATGAAAAGACAAAAAGGATAATTTACAATTGGAATACATGAAATTTACTAAATAGGGTAAAAAAGACAAAAAAATTCAATACAGAAAAAGTAAAGAATCCTTCATAAATGTTTTACTAGAAGATACGTGTCACATGGTAGCTAGCGTTCTAGAATATAGTACAATTCTGACAAATTGAAGAAAAGAGTCTGTAGCTAGAGTTGAACTGATTTGGATCAAGTCGGAGCTCAATCAATCAATCACTAGAGAGTATTCAGCTTGGACTAGGATAAGGTGCTAAAGGTTGACTCAATTAGTCACTTGAGGCTGGTCGATTCGGATGCTACTTGGGTTATGGCATGGTTGCTCAACAAGTTGGCTTGTATGCTTGACAAATTAGCACGTCTGTTCAATAGCTTCAAAAATTATGTTGGCACACGTGAGAGCTCGGTATTCAAGTCTATATTAGAGTGAAACATGAAGGTCGGTGTATACACCTAATTTTTGCCTCTTTGTAATTTTAATTTTTACTTTTACTTTTACAAAAAGGGTCCTAATTCAAAAAATACAAAATAATAAAAATTAACAAATCATGAAAATACAAAAAAAAAAAAATAAGAAAAGAAAAAATTATTATAAAGAGTTTTTGTAGATTTTTAGGAAGTAACTTATATTAGGAACAAATAGTTTTAGTTTTAGTTTAGTTTAGTTAAAAAATTTTATTTTAGAGAACCGAGTAGTTTAAGTATAATATAATTGTACTAAATGTCAAAGTGCAGGCTAATAACCTAATGGATAAGTATTGGGATATTTGGGTTGGATTTAATTTGAGATCTTGAGTTGGAGTCTTAGCAGGCACTTATGTTTTTATTTTTCTATCTTTGCAAAAGCAAGATGAAAACGGGATTCATATTTAATTAAATTATGTAAATTTAGTTAAATCGGATTTGAATTCATTTGAATCTAGTTTAATTATCGAATCAGATATGATAGATATATCCAGATATGATATGATTTGATTTCGACCTTAAAAAACACATACATGTACAAATAAAACAGGGCACACAGCAGAAAAAAGGGAGGCCATCAGCACAAAACGTTTTATCACCTACACATGGTAGCAACCAACTCACTTCATTATCCAACACTTACTTCAACTGAGTTGTGCCATCATCACACAACAGCCACAATTCTTCAATCAACAATGCTGCTGCCCACGCTGAGCCGTTGACTAGAGATCACACGCAGATGCGTACTACCGTCTACTATTCTACCGAACAGGTCCATAACTCCAACACGAACTACTGCATCGCCAACTCTACAGGTCGCTTACTGAATTGCAAGGATCCGTACGACATAGCACAAATAGCAGCATCAGTAATTGCACTTCATCGCACCATACTATCATGCACATCACACTTCAGTAATGCACTTACTGCTGCTGCGCTTACCCATCTACGCACCCACTTCATCGAGGTTCTGCACATCTACAAAGTCGACAACCTTACTGAATGCAACACACACACCAATTCCTCAACAGCCATTGTTGTGTTCAACCGAAGATATAGAATAAGTTTAGTCGTCCCTATCCTCGTACGACTCTCCATCTACTAAACACGCAACAACAAGCCAAGATCAGCCACACGTCAATCCACTCTTACACGTCGTAGCATCACTCCAATCACTGCTACATACTTTCAATGCAACACCTAACGCTGATCCTTCCACCAATCACTTAACATGCGAACATCCACACCGCACACTCAACACAGCAGCACCCAACTGAATAACATCCTTGTGTACAGCATCACTTTGTGGGACCCAACCACAACAACTCACATGATTTCCTCTCTCACCACGGTATTGCGACACCTAACCTTACAATCAGCTGACCCTCTCTCTCTCCCGCTATGCCTAACACGGTCCCCATCGGCTATTCTCCTTCTTCATCACCCTTAACTCAATGTCCATTCATCAACAGCTACGCCACATCCTTCCAAACATGCCAACTCTATGCAACGCCACAACTTCCATGCTACAGGTTGTCAAACAACTGTCACGAACAGTAAGCTTAGGTTCGGCCTTTTTCGATTCTTTATCAATATATATATATATATTGATTGTATATATTATTATTATCTTATTATTATATCATTAGTTATTATTTATTAGTTAACATAATATAATATATATGAATATGTTAGTTTAGGAGTTTTAGTACTAGTTTATATATAAAGTGTATTAAATAGTATCATTTTATTTAAGTAGATAGTTATTTAATAGTAGTAATGTAGATGTAAATATATATAGGTATTAGCTTAGGGATTGATAAGATGGGTTTTTTTTTAGGGATTAGGTTTTGTTTAAAGATTTATCACATAGCAAGTTATTTTTATTTGAATAAAGATTAATAAAAGATCCTTTGAAAAATAAGATTTTTAGAGATTTTTTTTTATAAAACAAAAACACTCAAGTGTTAGGGCCCTTTTAGATTTTATTTGAATAAACTAAATTGGTAACAACGTAAATTCGGTCGGTTTTCGAAAATTAAAATAAATCAACATATTAAAGTTTTTCGAAAAGAACTGCGATCGTCTAATCTCCGCTAGCGGGTATGTAGACACTTTCGGGGTGACGATAAAATATGTATAAACTTAGGTTTTCTATTTTATTTTATTTATTTATTTTTTCTTTAAAAGTATTATAATTAGAAGAATAATCCTAATTTCGGTAAATAGATAGTGGTACTCGTTAGGGTTTAATAGGTTAGCTCTCGAACTCAGAAACCTCTAGTTCTTCATTCAAATTGAAATCAAAGATTGGTAGTCAAATTGTAATTAATCCGCTCAATTGGTTACAGTTTTTTCTTTTTTCCCAACTTCGGTCGAGTGACAACTCCAAAAATTTTTCTAAATAAAAAACCGGAATTTCCTAATTTCTTTAGTTAAGGATTAATATTAAATGGGTTATGGTTTAATATTAATCGGAAATAGGGAAATCAATTTTAAATAAAAGAAATTGAAAAACAAGCTTGACAGTCGGAATAGGAATCTTTGTCTTAGATGGGGCTTTGAGCTAATAGTCGTCGCATAAATCCTTAAAGTCCTCTAACTCAACTATGTGTGATCAATCCAAAGAGTTTATTCCTATCAATCCTAAGATAAACCAAGGTCACTCTTTCTCTATTGTCCTCATCATATCCAGGTTACTAAATGAGATGAGGTACTTGTTGAATCTAGCTGGATTAAAGGTGACTTCCCCGACATCTTCCTAGGCCTTCCTTAATATAATCATGATCACCGATCTATTCAAGGCTTCATTAGCGACTACTCTTCCTATTGATAAGAACTCTTGGTCTTGAAACACTATAGGTGCTTTGCCTTTGCTAGAAGTTCCCATGGATATTCTGTACAATAGGAAGAAATCATTAGAGATTTATTATGAAAGACACTAAGTTACCTTTTATTTGCTATGTAGATATGAACACCAAATCTAAACTACGACGATCCTAGAAAGCTAAACTTTGAGACTAGTAAGACATAATACTATTTCAACAACCGAACTATGTTTTAGGTTGTAACATCATATTTGTTATGTATTTTAGAGAAAACTATAGGTACCATAGATCAAATTGCCTTAACAAGTGAGATAGTTACCTTAAATAAAATGCAGCTTGATAGTATGATGTGGATTCAACCATTAGTCACAAAGAGTGAAATCACTAGCTCTAGGATCTCTCAAACCATACTCAAACATTTGTATTATGTTCAATCCATTGAAACCTATGGAGGAGGAGATTACTATGTTCTTTCCTTTCTTGTGTATTCTAATTTCCCTCTCTCTCTTTCTCTCTCTCTCTCTTTTTTTTTTCCTTTTTTATGAGGAATGACTGTGTATGTGGTGTGAGTGAATGCTGCTAATGATGATGAAAACTAAGGTTTTAAGATAAGGGATGATCGATTCCTAATTTATTCTAATGGGTGTAAAAGTAAGTTGTCCGGGTACTAAATGCAAAATGGTTCGCGCAAAATCAGAAAAGTGGCATGAACAGTGAAAAGGCATGACCCTCTAGCAAATCCTAACAAATTTGCTCTCACTATGGAGAGAAAAATCTCTCTCTAAACTCTAGAGAGAGAAGCGCCTCCTTTGTGAATAAAAGCTAAGTAAAAAATTAAATCTATACATTTGTCGTAGAAAAATTAATGGATGTTATTGGATCATCTCTATCCTAAAAGCTAGAATTAGAAGTGAGAATTTTATTTAAGCATTGTCTGAACCCATAGCCAACACCTTTCATGTAGTTTTTTTTTGTTTTTTCTTTTGTGTGTTTTTATTGGACTCTCGATTCTTTTCTTAAATATAACATACAAATAATTATGAGATAATAAACATTAACTTTTGACGTTGAGTTAAGGATAGACGTTTTTTTAAATAGTGCAAAGTAAAGATAAATTCAAATTCCAACATTGGTACATATCAATAATTCTATTAACTCATTATTATAATTGTGTTTGTCTTATTATAAATATATTATCTATTTGTATTTATAGGCAAACATAAATCCTCTTCGTGCATAATATATTATAATGTGTGTCCTCTATTTGAATGTAGCGGTAAATATATGTTTTTTAAATACACGACATATTACAACGTTTATCCTTAGTTTTCATTAAAAAAAAAAAAAAACTATATACAGGATGTAACTTTTATCCTCAGCATATAGCTCTAAAACGTGCAATGTCTCGTCTGCTTGAAAACAAACAAACATCCTCTTTGTTATAATTTATATGGGGAACTTATCTAAATGGCAAGTCTATTCCACTAGAGCTCAATAGTCAACAGCAATACCTGTCTCTTCTTTCGGCTTAAATCAACACTTCATTTTCATCAAGCAATTTGCTCAATAGATATGATTTATGTGGACGAAAAACTCGGATTTCTCTATAGTCACAAAGCTCTCAAGAACTCAATCACAAACCTCTCATAATTGCACAAGTTTGCTTGCTTGAACAGGCAAAACTCCTCTTAAAAAGCAACATTAGTGCGTTCAGCATCCTCTATTTTCAATACAAAATCATACTTTAGTATAGTGGCACACATTTGTGGATCGCATATGACTTTCGCATATGTGTTGTGAAATAGACACGTATTAACATGGGATAAATACTTTGTCACACTTTGTTTATAAATTTATGATACAGAACCCAGAAAGTTATGATCTGATTCTGTTTTATTTTTTTCTTTTTTTTTTTTTAAATTTAATATACCATATGGCGGCAAAGATAAAGAATAAAAGTAATATAGCGTAAGAAGTTGATAAGGTCATACGTTGCTTTCAAATAACCAATCAGTTATTTAAATCAAAGAGATTAGGAGATATAGGTTATATCATCATCTTCACCTAGTGCGTGATATTATACCAAGAATGAGACGTCAGTGTGTTATTGAAGATGTGGAAGACTTTGCAGAGTTTCAGATATATACAGGGTGAATAAATTTGGGAGTGCTTAAATTAAAATCACACCTAAATCTGGAAAAGCCGCCCGGCTTCTCTAGTTCCACTCCTTGCTAAATCCCTGGAGCAATTTCTTTTTTCTTTTTTCCCTTGTTCAAGACCTGTTTAGATTGTTTTTCTTTTTATATATTTTATCTGTATTTGATCTGTATCTATTTAAAATTTGGTATTTTAAAAACTTTTTTTATTTATATTTTATTTTTTTCTGTTTTATAATTACGATGAAAATAGTAATTGAAGTGTTAGAATTGAGAAATGAAATTTTATATATCTTTAAAAGAAAAATTAAAAAAAAAATTTTGTATTAAAAATAATTATTTTAATTGATATTTTTTAAAATATATATTTTATCTTTTTAATATTTTATTTTTACTAAATATAAAAATTCAAGGAGATAACAATAACGTGAAAACAGAACCCTAAGAAATACAAATAAATAAATAAGGGTACGTTGAGTGCAACTTCACTTTTTCAGAGACTTTATTGTTAATGGTAAAAACCGACACTAGGTCATACTTTGGTGCTTTTGGGCATCTTTAGTTGATACGGCCAGGTTAAAAATGGATCTGATTAATTAACAGGGATAAAGTGGCAGGTGGCTACTAAACTTGGAAGGAAGACCAACATTCATCGGATTTTGGCAACTGATTGACTGTTGTAGCTAGCTAATTAATGGCATAAGGTGGTTGACTACAACCTCCGTTTATTTCTTATATAATATCCTACTGTCATGGAAGGTTCTTGATATATGTCTTTCCCACCACCACCGCAACCCCCCCC
>JAMXBB010000006.1:94203351-94474848 GCA_024138015.1 Lumnitzera littorea
TGAACTCAATGGCAACCGTTCAAATCCTGTGCAACTGTACGTGTGTATAGAAGAGCATTGTTTTTCCAAAATAGCTTCTATAACTTATAACTTCTTAAATGGACATATTTTCTATATTAGCTTGTACTCTTTCTCGTACAAACTTGATCAACTTAATTAGTGTTAAAAAAAGTTTTTTTTTTGTAATCATGGAATCATGACGAAAGACTTTTGCTATTTGGTCTAACATTCTCCTTTTTTTCGAATGACGAGATATTTACCTTTCATAACAAGAAATTATTTTAAATTTTTGTAAATTCAATAGAAAAGTTGTATAACTTATGATCTCCCATTGAGCCAACATATGCAACAAATAAAAATTCAACTGACAACATACAATTGCCATTTTTAATAATAAAAAAATATTTAGAAGCGATGTTCCATGAAAGATAGGGCCCAATTTTATTTGTGCTAAATCTATACCTAATCTTCTAACTTCTCTCTTTTAAGTGGTTTTCCCCGATTATTATCCTCTCTTATCATTTATTAGTTGCTTAATTGTGTGTTTGATTTGCAAATCTACGTTTTTCTTCATTTACTTGTTATTTAAACGGTTGATCACTAGATAAGGGTTCAAAAAAGGAATGAGATCTAAGTTAGGGACATTGCCACCATTTTTATTATTATTTGTTGCAAACATGGAAAGGATTGAGCATAAGTGGAATTATACTTGTGTAAAGGCCGGTTTCAAACCATGAATTAGCCTGAAACTAGCTCGACGGCCCTTGAATCGACCTGGCTCGAATGGGGGTGAGCCTAAACTAGCTATTAAACTGCCTAATTTTAAGGTCTAAACAGTTCAACCATGGCAACTTGTTGGGTTGGTAGGCTATAGAATAAGTGAGTTGAATTGTCTTTGAATTAGTGGTTTGACCTGATGATTCAAGGTTAGGCCAACCTTGAAAATTAAAAATTATATATATAAATAATATATAATATATATATACTATATATATAGTATATTATAATATATAATGCAAATAAGTATGTAATATATAATAATTAATATACTATATATATGCACACTATAATATACATATATACTATATGTAATATACTATAAATATAATATGACATCATATATTTATGTTCACACAGTTTAAATGAATTATTTCAAAATTAAAAAAAAAATTAAACTAAAATAAAATTTTTTATTTATGAGCAAGGACATAAAATTTTAGATTTAATTGGTAAAAAAAAAAAAAACACAAATAGTCCACTGATTATTTATAATAATTAAGGAAAATTTAGAAAAAGGAAAAAATAAATTCCTATAGGTCAAGGGTCGTTGAATCGCCCCTTAAACCATCAATTCAAGTGAACCAACCTAAGCTAGTCCCCTTAAAGGCTAGGCTCGGTTCACTCTTTTGCTAACTTGTAAACCAGCGATTCCAGATAGACCCAACCTAATGAACACCTCCAGGTGGAGCTAATATGGTCTTGGTGCAAACCATTTAAAAGGTTTATGTAGAAATTTGCATCATAGTCAATGGTGGAATTCGAAAGCCTCCTTTTATGGTGTAAGATGAAATCTTAGAGGGTTTATGTAGAGACAATTTGAAGGGAATGTGTAAAATCTCTATAATGAAATCACTATGTTATGGGCTTTGTTTGTTGTATTTGATAATGTGAAGGTCCTAATGGTGTAAATTATCATGATGCTGAAATAGGTTTATGTCAATCTCATTCTTCTTTAAGTTTGAAATGAAACAAAAAAGAAAATTATCTACCCTTTTAGAACTCGATTTCGTTTACTTGTCAAGTTGAGCAAAGAGTGAAGCAAACTTGGCCTAAAAAATATCTTATTGACAATGTCATTATCACAACCCGGAGAAGGGTTGAGTTATGGTAGTACCGCTGTGTAATATGTGAAGATCTAAGATCAAGCACTATCCTTAATTAGGGGCCTTCGTCGCACTACATAAGGCATTCACAACTACGACCTTCCCCTAGTAACTAGTATTTAGTAGTAGTAGAACATATAAATTAAAGTTAAGCTATCCAAATGATTACTAACAAACATAAATAAGTAGGAATATCAGGTTTCTTGTAAATTATTCATATAGTGCTAGGATAAATCACTGTATGCGACATGTTCCTGCCTATGGTTCGCTCGAGCTCTTAACTCCTTCACATTTTAATCCCAAGCTAGTGTTACTAACCTCGGGCATCCCATGGCCTGGCTCTAGCCATAAGTCTTATTGCAACAATAAACTATAGGAGGGTAAGCTTGATTGCTTAGTGAGTAACTTACTTACTCTACAATAAGCAATATCAAGCAAGTTATTTAATAAGCGTATGAATGCATGGTCAAACATATGCAATGCAACAGTATATATAGTCTACTAGTAATTTTATATAATACGATTTTAATGCCCACTGTTGCTTAGGTTAAGAAGTATTTAGGCATATCAAGATTCATGTATCCACATCCAATTCAAAGTCTCTTATCATCAATATCACCATCAGCAGTAGACATGGCATGACCTTAAGTAGAAGGTAGCACTCTCTGGAGCCAAGTAGTTCTCAAAGGTTTAGGCAGGAACATGTCGCATGAAGTACATTGTACAATAACAACTTTCAACACACAAAATACAATATGAATCCTCTAGGCATGATCCCTCATTTTACTGCGTAATGTTGACGCTCATATTATCATGTTATAAGATAAGATGCAATGCATGTTTGGCTTAATTAGGGGTTAAATATTTATTAGTTTGGTTTATGGGTAACCAATCATAATATATAGACACTCCAAAACCTTAAGTTTTAATGCAGCAAGCATATAATATTCATATCAACTTAAGATATTTTTGCAAGCAAGGTCAATCATATCAAACACACACAATTTCCCATTTGCCGCAACATGCAACAATTTTAGTTATTGGATATAATTAAATATTTCACTAACTATAAGTACAAACAAGTAAAGTAGAGGGCGGTATATTCACTCAGCCATGATACTCAGCAGTCCTAATAATCCTTTACGGTGTCCAAGTCAAACTCCTCATCCCTTAAAGAAGATAATTTAGTTTTATGAGTATTCTATTTGTACCAATTAACTAGGCTTTCCACTCATTATCCCGGAGTTTGTTGTTTCTGTAATTTTAGGCATATCTTCTTATTTTAATTTGGTTTTCGGTGATCTTATATTCATTTTCATCATTTTCAAATGTACTTTCATTTGGTAAAGTTATTTTTAAGTTTCTAAATCAGTAAGTTTTCGATTTAGGCCCTACAAGGTCGTAGGCCTAAGTAGTGAGTTGGGTCATTTTAGGATTTGGGCCTAGTTTTAGCCCTTAGGCTTGGTTTTTGACTTTGGGCTTTATATTTAATAATTTTAGGCTTCTTTTAAGTATTTTAAATGAGTTTTTTCTGGCTAACACTTTAAAATTTTAAAATGAGCCTCGGTGATGCTCTTATAGGTCCAAATGGGTCTTTTTATTAAGTTTAGGGCTTTAGTTCACTAAAGGGCCTATGGAGGGGTATCTTGAATGGGTCTTTGGGTTTTGTGGGCCTCCTAAATAACTCTTTCTAAGCCTTTTATCCTAGGGTTTAGATGCGGTCATCTAGCTACATGGGCTCTTAAATTGGCTCTTTAGGGCTTTTTTGTGTCTAGTTTACTATTTAGGGTCTTAGGCTTAAGCCCACTTGTCTTTTTAGACTTAAGCCTAATATTGGACCGAAGTTTAGCCCATTTTTAATATGGTTACTGATTTGTCAATTATGGTTCTTTGGGTTATTAACACCATTCTTAAGCCTATAATCACTAACTAAGCTAGTTTAGGGCCTTAACTAAACTTTAGCTTACTTAATTTAATTAATTAAGTCTTAAACCATACTTAACACTAAATAAACATATTATTAAGCTATTAAACAAAAAAATTTGGATTTGTTGGGTCAAAGAAAGTGGTGGCCATGAGTTGCTTTTAGGGTCAAAACCTCCATTTTCATGCAAAACCTAGATACAATGAATTTAATCTCTAATAATGGTAAAAAGATAATCTTGAATAAAAAACAATGAAAAACACTAAAGTAGAAGTTATGAAAATTAAAAAAATCTCCCAATTTTTTAAGTTTGAAATGTATTGCTCTCTTATGCTTTTCTACTCTTGGAGTCTCTCTAAAACTCATGTGTAAAAAGTGTAACAAAAATCCCCCAAAAAGCCTTTTATATTAAATATGTAGAGTCTTCTTTCTGTCTGGTGATATGGTCGGGTCGTTGGTTGTGTTACTTAAATCTTGTCGAATCTTTTCAAATATGAATTTGACATAGTTAACGACTTGTATGTTTCACTTAAGTCACGTCACTTTTGGTGAATCATCCTCTTTTGCCTTGAAATCTCCTTTGCACTAACATGATCATGTCATTACTCATGTCACTTCCAAACTTCAAAGCTTCTTCGTTTTAGCTATAAATTGAGTAAAACTTGATTCTATTTCTTCGCTTTCTTCCAAGAACATTCTAAAACCTAGAATTGAAAATTTTACTTAATTAAGTATCATATTCTAAAAAATAGGCCAAAATTCTAAGGAAATACCATAAAAATCAGTATATTAAATATAGTCAATCAAGAGCTTATCAAACTTCTCCATACTTAGGAATTTGCTTGTCTTTGAGCAAAATTAAAAAAAAAAAAATCAGGATAAGAAATAATTTGTAAAATTTATCAACATTTAAGAGAACGACAAAACTTATACTTAACCTAGAAACAAATCTTGGGATTAACCTACAAATTCAACAATATATCTAAAAATTTCTTAAGAACTCTCATGTTTCTCATACTTAATCTCTTTACAATGTTCAAAAGACAGAAAGTACTAGAGTTGACAAACTAATCTATGTAAATTAAAATTTATCTAAATCATTTAATCAAGGAATCATGAATTGAAAAATCAGATTTAATATCTTGCTAGCCAAGAAAAAGTCATAAAAACCTTGCCCACTTAGCTTAAATGTATATAACTCTCTCTTCAATCTCATTAAGTACCATAATTCAAATTAAACATATTTTACATCCATTCATCTTCTAATAATCTCTTAGTATATATTTTTGTTAAAGGGCTTCAATGTAATTCATTTACTTCATTCATACACGATTACCTTAATTGGAGTCCATTGGAAGCGGAATTCAAACCTTACTCTTCTAACGAATCAAGGCGAATTCATATCAATTTATCCTCACATTGGCAACCGAAAAGAACCTTGTTTTTCTAAGGGACCAAGACTGATCCTTACCAACATGACCAATTCAATTCATTTCATTTTCTTTTTTCTTTCCTTTTCTCTTTTTCTTTTAGCCTCTAACTAAGTTAATTTTTATAAGAATTTTTAAAAGACCAATTTCATTTGTTTGTTTATTAAGAATTATAAAGCTTTAAAAACTTTCAAGAGAAAAGTATACATTAAAGTAAATTTGAAAATAGTTATGACAAACTCTTAACTAGTAATATTGCTCTAATCTGAAGTCCAAAAATCCTAGGCTAGATAACTAGTAACTCTATTCTACATAGATTCCACTAATCAACTCTAGGAAAATGTAAATCAATTATTAACGATTAAGTAACAATTAATATTCAACACAATTCATCTGGAAATTGTTAACTTCTCAAATAGTTATCAAGTTAAATGCAAAGAAAAATTGGTCTCCTAAATAGTAATAATTATTTGATAGCTATCAACAACCAGTATCTCTGATATCCTCATTCATCATCCTTTGAAGTGTCATCCATGACTTAATCTTCATTATTATTGATAAAGGCATATTTTACTCATATTTTAACGAGCGAATTAGAGAGAATTATTATTGATTTTATAGAAATAATTAAGAATTGGTACTTAAGTATTTTCATTTGGACATTTCAGGTATTAGAAAATTCGAAGTGGAAATATGGTTAATTTAGAGGAATTTTACCTAAACGAAGAAGCCTAAGTGAGCCTCAACACAATTGAAATTGAAGATAATTGGCCTACATTGAACACCGACAGTTTAGAGTCTACATCACTGGCCTTGGTAGCTCCACCACCAGCCTTTATGAAAAAAATGGCTTATAAAAGCCAACCATAGTTTTCTTTATAAATAGTCATGTGTTTCAGAATTTAAAAAACTTTTATGTCTTCTTTGGAATTAGAGTCTTAGAACAATTAGTAGATAGTTCTTGAAGAATTATTCTGTAAAATTGCTTGGATCGTTGAGAAGATTTTGCTTTTGTTGTGGAGATCAATTTTGAAGTTGCAATTGAAGTTTACTCTTTTATATTACAGAATTGGTGACATCTGTTTTATTTATATTTATGCAATTCTATAATTTATTCTTACTTTCAATTATGAATGTCTCTGTAATTTCAATTAGTAATTATGCTTTCTTTTCAAATTCCCATGGCTAGCTAATTTTATTTGTAGGAATTGATAAAACCCTAGGTAGCAAAGATGAGAATTATATTCATGTTATAGGATTGATAGATATATAGATTATTTATGATTACAATTTCTATGATTTCGATTATAATTGCTTAATTGATTATAATTGTTAGAAACCTTAGTGATACGGGAGATGATATAGGGTTTGTTAGAAATTCTTGATTAATTTGATTGATTAATGTGGAAGCAACGTTAATTGAATTAATTAGAAATTATCTAGAGATTAATGCGATGTTTAGCAATTGATTATTCACTAAGACATTAAGGATAATTGATTTATGACATTAGATAATTATAATATCGTAAGATATATGATTGTAATTTAGAGTCTACTGTTAATTGGAGATGCGGGAACTGACTAATTAATTAGAGGTTTAAGTCCTTAAGTTTTAAGGCATAATATTTCACTTGAATGACCATATAGCTATTAATCTATGTAACATGATAACAATTTGATTTGCATCATCTAGAGTAGATTCTATTTTTCCACAATTCTCAATTGATTGCTTAGTTTCAGATATTTTATAGTTATTTTCTTTTCGATAGTTTTAGTATAATTATTAAATTAGTTAATTTACTTTTGATTGCTTGAATATTGATAAGAATTAGCATATAATTAGTAAATTCTGAGTTCTCGAGGGATTGACAACCTTACTTACTTTGTATTTCTTGATTTTGACCCAATATACTTGCTGAAGTATTTACAATTTATTTATTATACTTCTCTTCTTCATCTTCATCCTCATCATCAACTTCCTTATCACTACTTTCTTCATTTGCTTCCTCCTCTTCACCCATTTCTTCTTTTGGCTCTTCAGCCTCTTATTCATCTTCTTGTTCTCCCTCTTCAACATTCTCTTCATTCTCCTCTTCACTAGAAGAAGAAGGGGACAAGAACACATCTGGCATCTTCAATTGAGTTATCTTTACTACATTACAAGAAAACCTTAACAACTTAATATGTTTAACAATTAAATGCTGGAATTTTACAGCCATTTCTCATTTGATTTCCTCTTACCTGTCTATCATCTATCTCATTATTTCTTTTACCCTATCCAACTGAAATCTTCCCCTGTATCAAGTGCTAGCACCCTAACTAGCCCTTCGTCATCGAAAGCCATTCTCATGTGCCTAAAAGTATCCCATTTCATTGGTATTACTTCACCCACCAATGTAATTAGTGGCATATTCTAGGACATAAGTCCCATTCCCCATACTAATAGTGTAATGTAAAGTCCATAACATATCTTTCCATGCTCCCTAATCTTGTTCGCTTAACGGTCTAGATACTTATCTAATTACATAGCAAGATTCATTAAGCAACGAACAATCATGTTATATAAATAAAGCAATTCAATTGCACCTACTATACCTATACTCTTACCTCAACCTGTAATAGATTCAAAGAGTAGCCATTGGATTACCCCATACTTAGGACATCTCATTGTTGAAGCCTTGCCAGATTTGGCTATGTATGGCGAAGACCTAGAAATTTCCCTCTAAAACTGTGAAGCCATCACTTTACATAGTAACCTGTAAGGTAACTCAAAAAACTTAGGGCTTTGTATAAATTCCTGTTCATATAAACCCGTGTAAACTCCAAACTCCACAATGGAGATCTTGAAAGAATGACTATTCAATTGACACTTGATTTTTTGTTTAGCTCCATAAGTGTTTTCATGTGGCTTCTCAAATTGAAATGTGCATAGGAACTCAAGAGTGAGTTCTTGCTAGATCGAATGCCGGAGGGTCAAAAGTTTTTCCCATAGAGGTAATCCTACCATAACACAGATCTCTTCTTCCAAATTTAATTGTCAAATGACATCCCAAGCCAAGATAACGTCTCTTCGTAAGTGCAACTTTGTAATCGTTGAAAATACGCCTTCATTGTGTCTTCCTTGAATGGTAGCATAAGATGAATGGGTGGCTTTAGTGTTGCTAGCGGTTAAAGTGAAGGGGGTAGTTGAGAAGATGATGTCGGTGCTATGTTCTTGCCTTTTCTTTTAACTAGAGGCTTTTCCTTTAGTACTATAATTCTTACCAAAAAGAAACAAATCTTAAGTCAACCTAAGAAACTACAAGCTTCCCCATACTTAGAGCATAAATAAGCATAAAAAACTATAGCTAAGTGTAAAGGAAATATCACTTTTGTTCATTAAAGCAATTTATCAAACACTTGTAGGCATGTGAACTATAGTTGTTTTCTTACCAATTTTTCCATGCACTCTAACAACTAATTGAACAAAAGGGATTTCTAACATCTTTGCACATGAATTGGTGTATGATTCACTTAATTGCACTTAAAATTGATGAAAACCCTAGATATCCTAAGTGCTAAATCTAGGATGAATTACCAAATACATGAAAACCACGAAATTCAACTAATAAAAAGAGCAAAATCAGAACACTTACATATCATACTATGTAAAAGAACTCAACACAATCATGTCATGACTCATGTCTTTCAAATCTTAAGTTGGCACCTAATTCAAATGACATGATTATCTTGCATTGCTCACACATCAAATCAAGAACAATGGTGCTCAAATATGTTAAATCCAACCACGTTGCAAGAATCACACAAATATAACTCAAAAGCCCTAATTTCCTCACAAATCATGCATTGTAACCACATGATATGAACAAGTTGTCACCAAGAAATCAGATAAGAGAGGAAAGGAACACCTACCTGAGATTGGGGCCAAATTACAACAAAGATTGATGTTGCAATGTGTTAGATAATGCAAGAAAGTGCAAAACAGTGAGTGCAGGCATCATGTCGTATGCTAAGAAGAAAGGCGAGAGAGAGAGAGAGAGAGAGAGAGAGAGAGATTGTAAGTTGGAATGAGGAGAAATGGAATAAGAAAACTGCTTCACATCATTTATAGGGATGGGCACCATGTTGATAGATACGGTCATGATTATTAGATCATGTCTCCTTTTGTGACCTTGCAAAAGGATTAGGGTTAGGCACAATATGGGGCAAAGATACAGTCGTTTCTCCTTGCTCGTGTCACTTTCTGTAGCTGCACCTATATATGTGGTCTAACAATAATGTAGGTAGAGATACGATCATGTCTCTTGCTCCATGTAACTTTCTAAGGTCTGCATATGCTTCCTTCACTAGAATTGACATGAGCAAAGACACGATCATGTCATCTTGCCCATGTAACTTTCTAAGCTTAGGGCTTCTAATTCCTTGCAAACTTAACATGGCCACTGACATGATCATGTTAGTTTGGCTGTATCACTTCCACATTAATTTTTTTTTAATAAGTTAAAACAAAAAATATGCAAAACTAAAAAGCTTCAAAATTAAAAACAACAATCACTAGAATAAATTTTAGATTTGGATTGCCTCCCAAGAGCTATATTTAATGTCGATAGCTCGATGGAATACATCGACTTTCTTACTCTTTTCCATGATCGAGGAGTTGAAACTCCTTCCTTTCATGGCTCTCAATTTCTCCACTTACATATGACTTCAAGCATTGATCGTTAACTTTAAGCGTACTTTTTCTTTAGATGAGTGACTTTTACTACACCATGACAAAAAACTTTGGTAACTATAAAAGGTCCTGACCACTTGGAGAGCTTTCCAAGAAACGACCAAAGGTAGGAATTGTATAAAAGGACATAATCCCCTTCTTGAAAGGTTCTACTTCACCTTATCCATTGGTCGTGATACTTCTTAGTCCTTTCCCTATAGATATAGGAGTTCTCATAAGCAAGATCACACTACTCGCTAAGTTCATTCAATTAGAGCTTCCTATAATTACCTGCATACTCAAAATTCAAGTAGTAGTTTTAATAGCCTAAAAAGCTTTGTGTTCTATCTCCATAGGGAGATGATAAGTCGCCCCATATATAAGTCTATACGGTGTGGTTCCTATCAGTATTTTATAATCTGTCTTGTAGGCCCAAAGAGCATTGTCTAATTTATTAGACCAAACCTTTTGGTGATGCTCTACTGTCTTTTCCAAAATGCACTTTAAATCCCTATTGGCGACTTTAACTTGTCCACTAGTCTCTAAGTGGTAAGGGGTAGCTATATTATGCATTATGCCATAGTGTTTTTAAGACTTTTCTAGCTAAGCATTACAAAAGTGCATGCCTCTATCACTAATGATTGCCCTTGGAGCGCCAAAACAGGAGAAAAGCTTTTTCAAGAATTTTATGACTACTTGAACATCATTAGTTGGTAAGGCTTGAGCCTAACCCATTTAGATACATAATCAACAACCACTAAAATATATTTATTCTTGTAGGAATGGGCCCTTAAAGTCTATACCCTATACATCAAACACCTGATACACTAAGATAGGATTTTAAGGCATTTCATCCTTTTAGGAGATATTTTCAGTCTTCTAGTAGTTCTCATAAAGCTCTATGAACTTTTAGGCATCTTTGAAGAGCATGGGCCAATAAAATCCTACCTCTAAGACTTTATGAGATGTACAATTAGCACTATGATGCCCTAAAAAAGGTCCCAAATGGCAATGTCTAAAGATTTACCAATCCTTAAGATGTGAAACACACCTTCCAATCACATGATCTACATACACTTGAAAAAGGTAAGGATCCTCCCAAAAGTAGTATTTCAAATCAAAGAAGAATTTCTTCTTCTACTAGTGTGAAAGCCCCTTAGGAAGAATATTAGCAACGAGATAGTTGGCAAAATCGACAAATTAGGAAGTTTCTAGACCTAGTACCTCATCAATAGCATACAAAGGCTCCTTGGAAAACTCATCGTCGATATCGTTCTCTTCCAATTTCTCCAAATTTGGATTTTCTAATCTTGACAAATGATTAACAACTAGGTTCTCCATACCCTTCTTGTCCTATGTCTCCATATCAAACTTTTGGAGGAGAAGGATCCACTTAATTAGGCGTGGCTTGGCATCCATCTTCATTAGCAGGTACTTAAGAGCAAAATGGTTAGTATACATTATAACTTTATACAAAATCAAGTAAGAATGAAATTTATCAAAAGCAAAAATAACAGCTAGCAGCTCTTTCTTAATTATTCTGTAATTCTCTTGGGCATCTGTAAGAGTTTTGTTGATATAGTAAATTGGTTGAAAATGTTTGTCATTTCTTTGTCCTAAAATGGTTCCCATTTCATGATCACTTGCGTTGCACATTAACTTGAAGGGTAAATTCCAATCGCGAGCCACCATTGTGGAAGATTGGTGAGCTTGTCCATGAGGGTATTGAATGCCTCCATACACTCTTGGGAAAATTCAAATTAGACATCTTTCTCAAGTAATAGTGTCAAAGGTCTAACAATCTTAGAAAAATCTTTAATAAATCACCTATAGAAACTAGCATGTCCTAGGAAATTCCTAACTACTTTAACTGAATTCAAGGGTGGCAGTTTCTTAATCATATCAATCTTGGCATTATCTACCTCAATGCCTCCTTCTTGAAATCTTATGCCCCAATACAATGCTCTCTTGGACTAAGAAGTGACATTTTTTCCAGTTAAGAACAAGATTTGTCTCTTCACACCTTGTAAAGACGTTGTCCAAATTATTCAAATGGTGCTCAAAATAATCTCCAAATACTAAAAAATTGTCCATAAGAATCTCCAAATACTAAAAGATTGTCCATAAGACTTTCATGATATCATCCACCAAGTCTTTGAATATAACCATCATGCACTTTTGAAAAGTGACAAGTGCATTCTCTTGTAGGCAAATGTGCCATATAAGTAGGTAAAGATGGTCTTTTGGTGCTATTGGTATTTGAAAATACCTAGATAACCCATCTAGGAAATAGTAATACATGTGTCCAACCAATCTTTCCAACATTCGGTCTATAATGGAATGATTTTTACGTGTAGCATCATTTAATTTCTTGTAATTGATGCACACATGCCACCCTATCACCATTCCTAATGGAATTAACTTGTTCTTTTCATTTAACACAATGATCATGCCTCCTTTCTTTGAGACCACTTGCACCAAGCTCACTTAAGAAACTATCTGAAATAGGATATATCATCCTCGCATGATGAGTTGCTGACCATTGGTCATCTTACTCGTGTACGGCTCCAAGGCCTCTAATCCTTCACTTGAACAATTCTCTCTCGTTAACCTTTGGATGACGAGAAACTCTATGCAAAAGCAAGATGGTTGAACTCCTTGATAGTTCCTGAAGGTTACACCTAGCTTTGTTCCCTCTCTTGTGGTAATGCCAGCTATTCTCTAGCTAAGGACTTCATGCCGAGTGATCTGACTATTTTGCCATCAAAAGTTCCTACCGAGTAACGTAAGCTAACCTTACCACAGCCAAGTACTCCTCTCACGGCATCCTTCCAATTCTTACGACATCACTTCTAGTCTCAACCTTTTTGTTACCACAACATCTTGATTCCTCTCGCTTACTGTGATAAGAGAATCTATGTACGGAATCAATATTATGCTACCACTTGTCCATTTCATCAGACACTGTACTACTTTTCTCTTTTTGTCATTTGTCCTTTTTACCCTTTATATGTATTAGGAATCCCCTTTTCATGCATACTTTTATGTAATTTCCTTATTTGCAATGTTGCCATATAGACTTACTATAAATAGTCCCTTCTCCTTGTAAGCCGAAATCATCTTACTTCAAAATAGACATTTTCCATATACTATTATCTAATCTTACCGAATAACTCAGGATTAGTGACAGGTGGACCTTGACACCAACTTATGCATCATATCAAGTGAAATGTGAAGTCGTGTTATATTTGTTGGTGTATCATATCCTTCGAGCAACTTTATGTCAGCTACTCTAGTCAGTTCATAGACCTACTCACTTTACTTTCTTCGATATTTCGAAGGACCCATTAGTTCAAATCTACTACGATAAGTCATAGTGATAAATAAGCTCCTATACACATCATATAATCTTGGTGTCAAAGATTAAGGTTGTAATCGAGAGCTGTATGGTGATAGTCTCTACTTGTTTGCCGTTCGTAATATTCCATTTTCATTTAAAAGAATAGAGCAAGTTTATAGTTCATGTGATATTTGTGTGTGTAAGGATTTCTAGTGTGAAAAGTATTTTCTGACGCTTCATTTTGAGAATATCAAATCCTTGTGTTCAAGTAGAGATTAATGATGTCGAGAGTGATGCTCATGATTGCGGTCAAGTTACCAAACAAATACTACATACTACTGATGAGCAGATACAAGACCTTGTTGCTATTATGGTTAATTTAACTATTTCAATATAAAGAATCTTAGAAACTAGGCTGCAAAAGAGAGTTTTTAGATAAGGACGAAAAATGAGAGATAGGTCAAGAAGACAGATGAATGAATCGCGTGTACCAGAGCCTATTCTTGTGAACTAAGCACTACTGCGACATGTCGAGAGAATGGTGAGAAGGAGGTTAGAATTGGATGAAGTGGAGGAGTATGAAGAGGAAGAATAGTATGTTGAAGTTGATGAGTGTGAACTCAGGGCTCCTAGGGGGTGTCGAATACCTTAAAGTACAAATTCCAAGCTTTAACAGGTTTAGCAGTGTTGACAACTACTTAGATTGGCAAGAGAAGATCGAGAAGATATTCAACTTCTATGATTATGAAGATACTGCTTGTATTCGAGTAGCTACGTTGGAATTTTCTAGATATGTGGCTGTAGACACATAATTTTTGCCCTTCCATAGTTTTAGTTTTTATTTTTGATTTTTACAAAAAGGGTCCTAATTCAAAAATAATAAAAGATATTAACAAATAATGAAAATACCAAAAAAATAAGAAAAGGAAAAATTATAAAGATTTCGTAGATTTGTAGGAAGTAATTTATATTAAGAATAATTAGTTAATTTTAGTTTAGTTAAAAATTTTAGTTTAGGGATTCAGATAGTTTAAATATAATTTAATGGTAACGAATGTTAAGAAATAGGACAACGGCCTAATGGATAAGCAGCGGAGTACTTAAGTGGATTTAATTAGAGGTCACGGGTTCGAGTCTCAACAGGTACCAATGTCTTTATTTTTCTATCTTTGCAAAAGATTCATATTTAATCAAGTCGTATGAGTCTAGTTAAATCAGATTTGAATCTAGTTTAATTGGATATATTAAGATTTGATTTAGGCTTTATAAAAAGAAGAAAACCACAACGGGAGGGACATAATTAGCTTCATAAAAAAAAAATTTCTAAAATCTGCTTCATCCAAGGAACAGCACAGCCGAACCCAACAAATAGCAGCAGATCTACGCAGCCACTTCAATAGTAGGCCTGAGCAGATTCCATTTACGCCGATCGCTCCATGTAACAACAGCAGCGAACGTCTTCTCATCCAGAATCTGAGCGGCGCAATCTGGACGCCACACAACCCAACAGACATCGCGCAATCTGGACGCCATGGATACAGCCCCAATCGACTCGCTACGATCATATATACTCCGATCAACCGATCACCAGCCAATATTAGTGGCGGCCATTCATGCACCCACAGCTACGATCCTGCTTCGATGCCATCACTGGACACAACACCTAGTCGTCATCTGCACGCGCGAGAGCCGAATAGTTTGCTGTTGAAGTTTCCTCGACCGGATGAGCTACGCTGACCAAAAAATTGCAGCAGCAACAGACACACCTTGAACTCCGACGACCGCTATGCATCGCTGCCTATCAACTTCGCCTCGCTAACCACAAATCTGCTACTGTTAACCAAACACATAGCTACTGCCAAAGAACATTTGGTTCGATCTTCATCAGATTTTTACTATTTAATTAATTATCTATTTATTATTGTTATGTTATATTATTATTATTATTTGGATTTTTAGTCATGTAAAATATCATATATGTGAATATTTCAGGTTAAGAATATAATATTTTAGGTGGTTATGTAACAATAATATAGGTATACATTTTAACTTAGATGTTTTCCTTAGTATTATATTTCTAGGAGTCCCCACTTAGAAAACTCGTTTTTTGAAACAAAGTCAATGAATTTTTCAAAATTTTAGGACTTTAAGCAAAATTTTTTATAAAACAATAACACTCAAGAGTTAGGACTCCTTTAAACTTTTTTTTTCATAAACCGAATAAATTAAAATGTAAACTTGAACGGTTTTCAAAATTAAAATCAACTAACACACTAAAGATTTTAAAGGAAAGAATTACAATCGTCTGATCCCGACTAGCGGGTGCGTAGGCACCTTCGAGGCGACGATAAAATATGTAATTTTTCTAAATTAAAAAATCATTTTGATGTTGATAAAATAAAAAAAAAATCTTTAATTAACTTCTTTTCCATAGTTTAGATATCTTTTCCATAGTTTAGATGTCTTTTCCATAATTTAGATGTTTTTTTTCATAGTTTAGATGTCTTTTCCATGATTTAGACATCTTTTCTATGATTTAGACATCTTTTCTATGATTCAGACATCTTTTCTATGATTTAGATTTTTTTTTATGGTTTAAAAATCTTTTTCATAGTTTAGACATCTTTTCTATGATTTAAATATCTTTTCTATGATTAGGAATTTTTTTTTCTTTCTTTCTTTCTTTTTTAATGTTTTAAGCATCTTTTATATATAAAAGTTTCATCATGTAGAACATTGCATATTTCATAAAATCTTTAGGGTTTTTCTTGAAAATAAAAAAATTATCACTTAGTTATTTTTAAATAAAAATTTTAATTTGGCACTTTTCAAAAATTAGGTTCGTAGGTTTTTTTTTTTTAATTAGGAATAAAAATTAGGCTTCTAAGGATTTTTCTTAATAAAAATAAAATGGTTAATAAAAACGCAAATTCAACCGATCATTTTTTATAAAAAGAACCAACCCACTAAATTTTTTTAAAAAGAACCAACCCACTAAATTTTTTTTTGAAAGAACTACAATCGTCTGATTTCGGCTAGCGGGTACGTAGGCACCTTCGGGGTGACAATAAAATATGTAGAAACTTAGGTTCTTTTTTCTTTTGATTTTTATTTATTTATTTTTTAAATATTATAATTAAAAAAATAATCCTAATTTCGGCAAATAGATATTGGTACCCATTAAGGGTTTAATAGGTTAGCCCCCGAATTCGGAACCCTCTGGTTCTTCATGAAATTTGAAATCATAGACCGGTAGCCAAATGGTAATTAATCCACCCAATTGGTTACGGTTTCTTTTTCTTTTCTCGACTTCGGTCGGGTGACGACTCCAAAAGTAATTTTCAATAAAAAACCGGAATTTCTCAATTTCTTTAGTCAAGGATTAATATTAAATGGGTAAGAGTTTAGTATTAATCAAGAAATGAGAAATTAATATAAATAACAGAAAAACCGGAAAATCAGACTTGACGGTGGCAAAGTGGTGAAAAAAGCTACAGAATGTTTGCCTAAAAACTTGATGCAAAATCCAAACATGGAATGAAATGAAAAGGGTCTTGAGAAGTGGGTTCATTCCTAAACACTACGAGCGAGACACTTTCAGACGTCTCTAGGACTTGAGACAAGGTAATTGGTTAGTAGATGACTATGTCCAATAGTTTCAGTTGCTCATGATCCAATGTAATGTCGACGAAATTGAGACGCAAACTATCTTAAGGTTCATTTCTAGACTAAGAACTAAAATTGGTCATGTTGTAGAATTACAAAGGTTAGGAAGTTTAGATGAGACCATCTGAGTAGTGCAGAAGGTTGAGAGGCAGAGATGGAGCCATCTTAGTTGACAAGGATTGCTAAGCTAAAGTAGCATGCCGAGTTGATTAGACCATGGCCGTACACTGAATAATTCCAAGGTAGATTGCCAAGGACTAGTGCCAAGCCAACTAAAAGAAGGTCGAGGTAAGGGCAAGGCTGAGGAACCTAAGGTCTAAAGAGACTGAGGTTAGAGCTGAGGAAGAAAAACTCGAGAAATCAAATGCTTTAAATATCTCAGTTATGGATACGTGGCTAGTCAATGTTCGAACTGCCAAGTCATGACTATAAAGGGAGATAAGTCCCAATTTAAAGTAGAGAGTATGAGCGAAGGAGAGGAAGAGATGGGAGTTGAACAAATGCTGGAAGAGTTTCAACAAGACCCCGGCACTGAGACACCTCCTAAAGGTGGTGCAAAGTATTGTTTTCTTGTTCGATGGTCTCTTAATGCATTTGTATCTGATGAGAATGAGTAAAAGGAGAATCGCTTCCATACGAATTGTTAAGTGAATAGCAAGCTATGCACTTTAATCATTAACGGAGAGAGCTATATCGATGTCATAGCATAAGGGGTAGTTAAGGCCGCGAAATTGCCAACCCTCCTATACCCTAAGTCATACAAGATTTACTAGCTGAATGAAAAAGGAAGCTTACATGTTGTCGAGTAGGTTAGAGTACTAATTACCATTAGTGATAGGTACGGGAT
This sequence comes from Lumnitzera littorea, assembly GCA_024138015.1. Taxonomy (NCBI): domain Eukaryota; kingdom Viridiplantae; phylum Streptophyta; class Magnoliopsida; order Myrtales; family Combretaceae; genus Lumnitzera; species Lumnitzera littorea. The sequence continues at coordinate 94,221,153 of JAMXBB010000006.1, forward strand.
GAAGTGTGGTGTGATGCGCTTCTAGGTGCGAACCCTAAACAGGAACAGATAAGACTGGTCATTGGATGAGTTTAAGTTTGCAGAAAGCTTAAAAGGAAAGTAGTGGGGAAAGTGCAAAAGGACAAATGACAAATGAAAAAATAAGCAAAAACCCATGAACAGCTCTAAAGGATATGATGCATTAATTGAACTTCCGAGGACTCATGATACAATTCAATATGACAAGAAGTGCTAAATAATAGTTTGGTCCCCATCTAACGCTATGAGGTCCTCCAGAAATGGCTTAGGAACTTTGGGTCTTTATTGGAGACTACATTTCTTGGTACGTCGTATATCTACACAATCTCTTGTAAGAAAAGAGAAGTAATAGCCGAAGCGTTGTTAGTTTTAGAACAGGGCACGAATTGTGTCATTTTGCTGAATCAATCTACAACGACCATTATAGAATCTTTGCTTCAAAAAGTTTATGGTAGTTTGAGAACAAAATCCATACTCAATTCAGTTTACGACTTCATTGGGATAAGCAAAGGCATTGCTTTCCCTTGCTCGGCTCGACACTTAGCCTTCTTGCACACAGCACAGCTTTCGACAATTCTGTACACATCTCTCCTCATTTTTAGCCAAAAGAATCGACCATTCAATAATTCGTGGGTCATTTCTTCAAAATGTTTGGAGAGTCCTCTACTATGAGCTTCCTTGATCAATAACTTCCTTAGGGATCAAGTCGGCACGCATAATTTTCCACCTCAGAACAAGTAGCCATCCTCTACATAATACTCATTCACTACTCTTCCATTGATGCACCACATAATTATGGGTCCAAAGTGTGGATCCTCATAATATTGTTCTTTGATACTTACAAACCTAAACAGTTTGGTTTATGGTTCATTCATAAGTGCATGTCTTCTCAAAAGAGCATCTGCAACGACGTTGCATTTTCCTTGTTTATATTTTATTACAAAATTGAACCCCTCAAGGAATTCAATCCATTTAGCCTGCCACTTTGATAACTTCGTTTGACTCTAAAGGTATGTCAGCGACTTATGGTCAATATATATGACAAATTGTCTTGACAGTAAATAATGCTACCATACTTGCAGTGTGCGAATCAGTGCTAAGAGTTCTTTGTTATACGCAAAGTAATTTAACCGAGGTCTTCTTAGCTTCTTGCTGTGGAAGGCAATCGGTCGGCCTTCTTGCATTAAGACAGCGCCTATTCCAATGCTTGATGTGTCATATTCCAGCTCAAATATTTTCTTGAAGTTAGGTAGAACTAATACTGGGGCAGAGGTCAATCTTTCTTTTATCTTAGCAAAGCTCTTCTCCTCCCTTTCTCCCCATCGAAAGTTGGTGTTTTTCTTCGTTAGCTCAGTAAGTGGTGTGGTGAGGGTGCTGAAATTCCTAATGAATCGTCTATAGAACGAAGCCAATCCATGAAAACTTCTCACGTTTGCATAAATAGTAGAGGTTGGCCACTCGACAATTGCTCAAATCTTCTCATCATCCACTCATAAGCCTCTTCCATGAACTATATAGCCCAAGAATACTACTTCCTCTTGGAAAAAGAAACACTTCCTCTTGGAAAAAGAAACACTTCCTCTTGGAAAAAGCAACACTTCTTGAGATTGCCAAATAATCTCTTGGTACGGAAGATATTCAGAATGGCTTAGAGATGTTTACAGTAACTTAGCATGTCAATACTATAGACTAGGATGTCGTCAATGTAGACTAAGATGTTGTCAAAGTACACCACGACACATTTCCCGATTAAATGTCTCAGCATATGATTCATTAGTCTTACAAAAGTGATTGGGGCATTCGACAAGCCAAAGGGCATGACCATCCATTCATATAATCCATGTTGAGTCTTGAACACCGTTTTCTACTCATTTCCTAGCCTCATGCAAATTTGATGATAGCCAGACTTAAGATTAATTTTGTTGAAAATCTTGGCTCCACTTAATTCATTCAGCATATCTTCTAACCTCGGGATAGGATACCTATATTTGATAGTAATCTTGTTCATGGCTCGGCTGTCTATGCACATATATTAGGATCTATCTTTTTTCAGCATTAAAAAGGCTGGCACAATGCATAGGCTGAGACTATCTTTGGCATAACCTCTCTCTAGGAACTCATTAACTTGACATTAAAGCTTAGAAGCCTGTGTGGGATTCATTTGATAGGCTAGCTTACTTGGTAATGCGGCACTAGGTAACAAGTCAATGTAGTGCTCTATGCCTTATGTTGGGGATAGCTCCTCAAGTAACTATTATGGGAATAGGTTGGCATACTCATCTAGCAACTCTTTAATTTCCTAGGGTAGTTCACCTTGCTCCTTCATCTCTAATAAGCACCTGACCAACATAAAGGTCGGCTCACTAGCATTGATGGCCTCTCGGAGCTCAGCTCTTATCATCACCAAAGCCTTCTTCAGTCCGCAAGTAAGCTTTTTTTGCAATTTATTGACTTCTCTTAGTGACATCAGGTTCAGTGTGATCTTTTGGTCATCCTTCTTGAACATGTATGTGTTCTTGTAGCCGTCATGGATAACTCTCCTATCAAACAACCATGGCCTACCTAGCAACATGTAGGAAGCACATATGGGCAGTATGTTGTAGAGAACCTGGTCAAAGTAATTCCCTTTAGTGATTGGCAATAGTATTTGTCAAGTGACATGTAGTTTTCCTTTCCCACTTAACCAGTGCAACTTGTATGGCCTTAGGTGTGTGACAATCAGCAACTTTAGTTTTGAAATAAGGTTGGCTGATGCCATATTAGTGTAACTTCTATTATCCACAATGAGAGCACACATTTGATCATTCACCTTATAGGTGGTATGAACTAAATTCTCTCTCTACTCCTTTTCTTGTGAGGGTTCTATGTTCATCATGCGTCAAAAAACCATGATTAGTTGGTCTAAGTCCTCGGTGAACACATCCTCTTCGATCGATTCTTTCTTGTCATCTTCTTTCTCAATAGGAATCTCCTCTTCGGGTTCCTCATTAATATTTTTAATCTCTAGTTTCAAAATGTCTCCCTTGATGACCATTGTCCATTGGTTTCGTCACTAAGCAGCGATATGTTTGAACCCTTGGCATTTAAAGTATTTGATCTGGCTTGTCTTCCTACCTGACCCTTTCCCCTTCTCATAAGTTTAGGTTAGCACTTTAGTGTCAGGTTAGCCCTTCAGTTCAGCTCAAACATCCATCTTTCGACTTGGCTCGGTAACTCACTTGTCTAGGTTAGCTAATCAGCATCCTGGCTAGTACTCGGCTGCTTCTTTGCCTCTCTACTCGCTGGGCTATTCTAATGGCCTCATCCATTGTGGTAAATCGTTGGAGTTCTACAATGTCTTGAATGTCACCTCTCATCTTAATAATGAATCTTGAGGTTATTCGAACCGGTAATTCCTCTACTTTGTAATGAATCATAAGCATTTGAAATTCTTGAACATACACGTCAACAGTCCGGCCTCCTTATCTCAACTCTTGAAGTCGAGTGAAAGTATCTTGAAGATAAGTTTTCAGTACAAACCTATTTCTAAGTATTCTCTTCATTTCAGGCCAAGTATTAATCTCGTGGTAGCCCTCTTATCTTCTCATGGCCTGGAAATTCTTCCACCGCATGGCGACATATTTGGAGAACTCTACAGTAGTAGTTCTCACCCTCCTATAATCTTCATATTGATAATAATCAAAAACACGTTTCACTTTCTCTTCCTATTACAAATATTCATCAACATTCCCAAACCTATTGAAGCTCAGAATTCGAAGCTTCACATGGTCAGATGCTCTGGGGACTTATATGCGCTCTTCTTCAAAATACTCTTCCTCGTCCTCTTCATCTAGTTCTCTTAAGTCTATCCTTCATCTTACTCATCTGCCTACTACTCTACCTTAAATGGGTAGAGCTAGGTTTTATCCTCTAATAGGTTAAGCAGCTTATGGGGTGTTTTACACAACCTTAGTTAGTCGGTAAGTCAACGCATGAACAGCTTAGGTTAAATCTACTAAGAGATTGGCCACCTCATCCGGCCTCTCATCAATACTTCTAGGAGTTCCCTAAGACTGTCGGTTATGGTGTATTACTCCACTATTGTCATCTCCCATACCAACATTTACAATTGGCTTAGTAATTTTCTTCACAAATTTAAAGCTTAAACACTTTAGGAAATTACTAGCTAGCAAACACAACAATTAAGATGAATACAGTAACTTGCTTTATTTCATACATGTACAACAGAGTATAAATAGAACTTCAAAAACAAACTTTAACTCAAATAAAACCTTTATTCTGATACCAAGATGGTGCGAACAGTGACCAAGAACAAATAAGGTTGGTTGTTAGATGGATCCAAGCTTGTAGAAACCTCGAAAGGAAAGTGATGGGGAAAGTGCATAAGGACAAATGACAAATGAAAAAGTAAGCAAAAACTCACGAATAACTCTAGAGGATATGATGCATTAGTATAACTTTCGAGGACTCACGGCAATCGATTCGATGAGGTTACTCAACACCTAATCTTGCTCAAGGGTTAGGATAAGAGTGATGTCGAGAGCAAACAAGCAGTGTTTACTCAAGAAAAGAAAATACTCAAGTGTATTAATGTTCAATCTATCTAATTGTTAGAGCTACAAGTATAAGGGTATTTATACTCAAGAATTTAGGGCAACATATCTAAAAAGGAAAAAACGAAAAGGGAATTATCTTAAAGAAGTAATATATAAGAATACAAAAGGGTAAAAATGAATATTTTAGAAAAGTAATGGTTAATGGAGCAGATTCTTCATATGGTCCTGCACATGTGGTAATGATATATTGGTGAAGCTGTTGGAGGATGCGAAAAAAAGTGTACGAACAAGTTGCTTGTTCAAGTAGAGGTGGCTAAGTTAGTTTGGAGTCTCTCTCTCGTCATCTCAGTAAAGGTGATGCTAAGTAAGTAATTGGCTAGGCATAAGTGAGAACAAGGATTGGCTATTCTCTTAGCCTTCTACTTCTCAACACACAATCTGTAAGAAATAGGCAATCATACAGCTTGGCATCTAGAATGTATCGACAAGGAAATACTTGGCCTTGACAAGAGTTGGCTAAAATAGGAGAATCCACCGTACCATGCCTTCCAATCTTTGGGCTCGATTGCAGGTCAAAGGTCCCGTGGCCTGATTCCCATCACTTTCGATGTACGCTTCTTACATGTTACTTGGCCAACCATGGCTGTTTAACTTGAAGGTGTTGCACGATGGGTATAGTAACACCTAATTGTTCCAAAAGGACGAGAAGCAAATTATACTGACACCCATGAGTCCTAAGGAAGTGTAGGAAGCCTAAAAAAAGGTTGTTAGATTACTGCAATGAAAGTCCTTAGTGATTTCTCAAGTTTAGTTTACTTGAGAAGTTAAGGTCAAGGACTATGTGCTCCTTTTAGTCAGGAGACTATTGGAGGTGAGAGATGTTGAGAACTGTCTAACCAAAGTGAGAGCTTTACTTGAAGAGTATGTCGATCTATTTCTTGTCGAGATGCCAAAAGTTTTACTACCTTTAAGAGGCATTGAGCATTGCATTGATCTTTAGCCTGGTGCAGCCCTATCGAATTGACCCGCTTCTAGACTTAATCCTAAGCAGGCAACTGAGTTGAAGAAGCAAGTTGATGAGTTGGTAGATTGTAAGTATGTCCGATAGAGCATGAGCCCATGTACTGTCTCAGTTACGTTAGTACCAAAGAAAGATAGGTCATGGAGAATGTGCATTGACAGTTGTGCCATCAATGAAATTACTATTAAGTATTGATATCTGATTCTATGATTAGATGATATGCTTGATGAGTTACATGGTGCTTACATCATTTCAAAGATTGATCTAAAGAGTGGCTACCACCAAATATGAATGAGGCCTGAAGATGAATGGAAGATGGCCTTCAAGATAAGGGATGGTGATGTGTTTAGGAGCTCAGTTATCACTAAGGCTTACTGTAGCAGATTCTAACCAATAGTTCCTTTGAAATATTGAAGAAAGTAAAGTGAGTAGGTCTACAAACTGATTAGAGTAGCTGACGTGAAGCTGTTTGAAGGATATGACATACAAACGAACATAGCATGGCTTGATACTTCACTTGATATGATGCATAAGTTAATGTCTAGGTCGACCTACCACTAATCCTAAGCTACTCGGCAAGACTAGATAAGACTATTTAAAAATGGACTTGGAGAGAGTTGTCTTGTAAGAATAGTATCTATGTGTAAAGTAAGATAATTTCGACTATAAGGAGAAAGGATTATTTGTAGTAAGTCCCTAGGGAAACAACACAAATACAGAAATTACAAAAAGGGGATTCCTAGTACATATGAAAAAGGGTAAAAAGGACAAAAGACAAAAATGGAAAAGTAGTACAATGTTAGATAAAGAGGATAGGTGGTAGTGTAACATTGGTCCCACACAAAGGTTCTCTAATCATAGCAGGTGAGAGGGATTAAGATGCAATGGTAACAAAGAGGCCGAGATGAGAAGTGGATAGCATGAGAAATGGTAGCAAGCTGAGAGAGAACTAATTAGCTGATAGGAGAGTATTTGGTCACTTGGCAAGAACCACTTAGCAGCTGAAGGTCGGATCACTCAACATAAGGTCCTCGGCTAGGGAATAATTGGCATCAGCACAACCGAGAACGCATATCATAGTATAACAATGTGGACCACTCAAGGAGTTCAGCATGAGTAGGAGGACCGGTGTTAAACAGTTCATTAGTTTTTCAAGGTCGTTGAAGATTTGCCCTCAAATCTTGGCCCTCTTCTTCATCGAGTACATAAGGTGTCAGATCGGTTACATTAAAAGTAACAAATACACTATATCCATCAAGTAGCTTAAGGTCATAGGCATTATCGTTGATGTACTTAAGGATCTTAAAAGGTCCATCTGATTTGGGGGAAAGCTTGTTTGTTCTCTTCCCAAGAAAACACTCCTTGCTGAGGTAGACCCAGACAAGGTCTCCAAGGTTGTAAACCACTTGTCTCCTTCCTTGACTTCCTAGCTCCTTTTATCAAGCTACAATTCATGCCAATTGTTCAGCAACCTCTTGATACAACTTCTGAAATTCCTTAATGCGCTATAGGTTGGATTGACTTCCGCCTTATACGACCAAGTTGACAGCTGTATCTAAGGGCAAGTTCAGGTTAAGTCCATAGACGACCTCAAAAGGTGACCTTTCTATCGAGCTGTGAATTGATTAATTGTAAGCAAACTCAATGACAAGTAGGTAGAGATCCCAATTGTGTAAATTCTTCCCCACAGCCGCCTACAGAAGGTTACCGATTGTCCTATTTACTACTTCGGTCTAGCCGTCTATTTGAGGTAGCAAGAAGTATTGTACATAAGCTTAGTGCCGAGTTTCCTCCATAGGGTTTTCTAGAAGAAACTCGTGATCTTCAAATCATAGTCAAATACAATACTTCTCAACAACCTATATAGACGTACAATTTCCTACAAAAAGAGGTTAGCGATAAATAAAGCATCATTAGTTCTGTGGCAGGGAATGAAGTGGCTCATCTTGCTAAAACAGTTAACCACAACTATAATTAAGTCATGTCTTCTAGGCATTCGGGGTAGGCCAAGCATGAAATTCATGCTTAAGTCGATTTGTGGGCGCTTAGGTATGGGCAGGGGTATGTACTCTTTGTATGGCTCTCCTCGTCCTTTTGCATGTTTACACACCTCACACCTCTCAAGAACTCGGCGTAGATCCCTCATTATCTTAGGCCAGTAAAAATGCTCCTTCAGTATTTCAACCGTCCTCTTTTCTTCAAAATGGCTAGCCAAGCCTCCAGCATGAGCTTTATGGATGAGTAGTTCTCTAATCGAACCACTCGACACACTAACTTGCTTGCCGTTCATTAAGAACCCCTAATTCAAGTATAATCCATCCATAACACCTCCAACATTGCACTTGGCTACTAAGGGTCCAAAATACTAGTCATGATGATACTGATTAGATAAGGTGTCAAATCTAAGTACCTTGGCTTGCATGGTCATAATAAGGGTGTGATAATAAGAAAGAGCGTTAGCCACAATGTTGGTATCCCTTTCTTATACTGCATGACATAGCAAAAAGTCTTTAGGAATTCAACCTATTTGGCATGATGTTGAGAAAGTTTCTGCTACCCACAAAAATGCTTAAGAGACTCATGATTTGAGTAGATAATAAATTCTCCTAGCAGCAGGTAATGTTGCCAGTTTTGTAGTGTTTGGACAAGGGCATATGATAGGAATTAGGCTGCGGGACATTTGACTCGCAGTTGAGCCTAAGGACTAGAAGGCCTGGCACAACGAATCCTCCTATTCCAACCAACTCCTACCAAAGCCGAGTATTTCCTTATCAATGCGTTCTATATGCCAAGTTACATGATTGCCTATTTGTTCCAGATTGTATGTCGAGAAGCAGAAAGCCAAGAGAATAGCTAATCCTCATTCTCACTCACGCTTGACCAATTACTTACTTTGCATCACCCTTGTCGAGATGACGAGAGAGACTTCAGATTGATTTAGCCACCCCTGCTTGGACAAGCAACCTGTCTATACACTTTTGTCTACATCCTCCAATAACCTCGCCAATGTATCATTACCACGTGTAGAATCTACTCCACTAACCATTACTTTTATAGAATATTCATTTTTACCCTTTTGTATTCTTATACACTACTTTTTCAGGGTAATACCCTTGTACTTATAGCTCTAACAATCAGATTAATTATCATTAATATACTTGAGTATTTTCCTTCCTTGTGTAAACACTACTTATTTACTTTCGACATCACTCTCATGCTAACCCTTGAGCAAAGCTACATGGCAAGTAACCTCATCGGACCAATTTATGTGTCATATTGAATTGTACTGTGAGTCCTTAGAAGTTCCATTAGTGTATCATATCCTTTAGAGCTGTTCATGGGTTTTTACTTAATCTTCGTTTACATTAGTCCTTTCCGCACATTTCCCCATCACTTCCTTTTCAAGCTTTCTGCAAGCTTAGACCCATCTAGTAGCCGGCCTTATCAATTCTTGGTTATGGTTTGCATCATCTTGGTATTAGAGCGGAGGTTTTGTTTGAGTTAGAGTTTGTTTTCGAAGTTCTGTTTTACGTATGTGAAACAGAGCAAGTTACTATGTTCATCTTAGTTGCTGTGTTTGCTAGCTGGTACTTTCCTGAAGTGTTTGAGCTTTAAATTTGTGAAGAAAATAACTAACCCAAGTGTGAATGTTGGTATGGGAGATGACAATAGTAGAGTTATCTACTATGGCCGACAGTCTTAGGGAGCTCTTAGAAACATTGATGGGAGATTGAATAATGTGGCTAATCTCTTAGTAGATCTAACCTAAGCTATTCATGCAATGGCTTATCGACCAACTAAGGGCATGCAAAACACCTTACAAGCTACTCAACTTGTTAAAGGACAGAATACAGCTTGGCTCGTTTGAGCTGGAGGAGTAGGCAAACGAATAAGATGAGGGATAGACTTAAGAGAATTGGACGAAGAGGACTAAGAAGAGTCTTTTGAAGAAGGGCACGTACGAGTCCCTAGAGCATCTAACCATATGAAGCTTTGGATTCTAAGCTTCAATGTGTTTGGGAATGCTAATGAATATTTAGAGTAAGAAGAGAAGGTAGAGCTCATTTTTTTATTATTATTAGTACAAAGATCACGAGAAAGTGAAGACTACTGCTGTTAAGTTCTCTAAATATGCCGCCATGTGGTGAAAGAATTTCTAGGCCATGAGGAGACAAGAGAGTTATTGAGAGATTAATACTTGGCCCAAGATGAAGAGAATACTTAGAAACATGTTGCCGGAAACTTATCTTCAAGATACTTTCACTCGGCTTCAAGAGCTAAGATAAAGAGGTTGGACTGTTGATGAGTATGTTCAAAAATTTCAAATGCTTATGATCCGTTGCGAAGTAGAGGAGCCACCAGCTCGAACAATCTCAAGATTCATTACTTAGTTAAGAGGTGACATTTGAGACATTATGGAACTCCAACGATTTACCATAATGGATGAGGCCATCAAAATAGCTTAGCAAGTAGAGAGGCAAAAAAGGAGCCGAGTACTAGCCAAGATGCTGACTAGCCAACCTACATAAGTGAGTCACCGAGCTTAGTCAAGTATTGAACCAAGCTAAAAGATGGATATTTGAGTTGATCAGAAAGGCCGACCTGACGGTGAAATGCCGACTTGAACTCATGAGAAAGGGTCAAGATCAGGTAGGAAGACTAGCCAGATCAAGTGCTTCAAATGCTAAGGGTTTGGACATATAGTTACTCAATGTTCAAACCAAAGAACTATGATGATTAAGGGAGATGTCCCAAAGCTAGAGATAGATAGTACAGATGAGGAACTTGAAGAAGAGATCACTACCGAAGAAGAGAATGCCAAGGAAGAACTGATTGAGGAGGACATGTTTGTTGAGGACTTAGATTAGCTGATCATGGTTATTTAATGCACAATGAACATGGAATCCTCATGAGAGGAGGAGTAGAGAGAGAATTTGTTTCATACCACCTATAAGGTGAATAATCAGGGGTACGCCCTCACTGTGGATAGTAGAAGTTGTACTAATGTGGCATCAGTTGATCTTATTTCAAAATTGAAGTTGCCAACTGTTGCATATCCAAAGCCATATAAGTTGCATTGGTTGAGTGAAAAAGGGGCACTACGTGTCACTTAGTAACTACTACTATAAATCACTATAGGGAATTACTCTAACCAGATTCTCTATGATGTACTGCTTATGTATGCTTCTTACGTATTGCTAGGTAGGCCACGGTTGTTTGATAAGAGAGTTATCTATGATGACTACAAGAAATTAATAAATTGTAGTCAAAACTTCCTAATGGATTGAAGAAGGCTTTGGTGATGAATAGAGTCGAGCTCCGAGAGGCCATTAATGCTGACGAGCTTACCCTTATGTTGGTCAGGTGCCTATTAGAGATGAAGGAGTGGGGTAAATTACCCGAGGAAATCAAAGAGTTGCTAGATGAGTATGCTGGCCTATTCCCAGAATAGTTACTCGAAAGGCTGCCCCTAACTTGAGGCATAAAGAACTGCATTGACTTAGTACCCGGTGTCACACTGTCGAATAAGCAAGCCTATTGAATGAATCCCGAATAGGCTTCTAAGCTCTAACATAATGTGTTGCTGGAGAGAGGATATGTCAAAGAAAGCTCAGCCCTTGCGTTGTCTTGGTGCTTTTAGTGTTGAAAAAGGATGGAACCTGGCGGATGTGTATTGACAGTTGAGTCGTGAATAAGATCACGATCAAATACAGGTATCCGATCTTGAGGTTAGAAGACATGTTGGATGAGTTAAGTGGAGCTAAGGTCTTTAGTAAGATTGACCTAAAGTCTAGCTACTATCAAATCTGCATGAGGCCGAGAGATGAATAGAAGATTCCATTTAAAACTCGGCATGGACTTTATGTGTAGATGTTCATGCCATTCGGCTTATCGAAAGCCCCGAACACTTTCATACGATTGATGAGCCACATGTTAAGACATTTGATTGGAAAGTGTATCATAGTGTACTTTGATGACATACTGGTCTATAGTGTTAACTTACCAAGTCATTACAAGCATCTCTGAGCCATATTGAATATTCTCCTTACAGAGAAATTATTCAGTAACTGGAAGAAGTGTTTCTTTTGTAGGAGGAAGTAGTCTTCTTAGGCTATGTAGTCAGTTGAGGAGGCCTACGAGTGGATGCCAAGAAGATCCGAGCAATTGTAGAGTGGCTGACTCCTATTATTTGTGTCAATGTGAGAAGTTTCTATGGATTGGCTTCATTCTATAGACAATTTATCAGAAATTTCAGTACCCTTGCTGCACCACTTACTAAGCTAACAAAGAAAAACACCAACTTTCAATGGGGAGAAAGGGAGGAGAGGAGCTTTGCTGAGATAAAACAAAGATTAACCTCTGCCCCAGTATTAATTTTACCTAACTTCAAGAAAATATTTGAGTTGGAATGTAATGCATCAGGCATTAGAATAGGTGATGTCCTAATGTAGGAAGGCCGACCAATTGCCTTCCATAATAGGAAGCTTAGAGGACCACAGCTAAAGTACTTTGTCTATGATAAGGAACTCTTGGCGCAAATTCAAGCACTGCAAGTATGACAACAGTATTTACTACTGAGAGAATTTATTATATATAATAACCATGAGTCGCTGAAGTACCTCCGAAGTCAAATGAAGTTATCGAAGCAATAGGCGAAATGGGTTGAATTCCTTAAAGGGTTCAATTTTGTAATAAAATATAAATAAGGAAAGAGTATTGTCGTTGCAGATACTCTTTTGAGAAGAGATGCACTTATGAATGAATTATAAATTAGATTGTTTAGGTTTGCAAGTATCAAAGAACAGTATTCTAAGGATCCACACTTTCAACCCATAATTACACAATGCGTTAATGGAAGAACAGTAGACAAGTATTATGTAAAGGATGGCTACTTGTTCCAAAGTGGAAAATTATGTGTGTCGACTTGTTCCCTAAGGGAGTTATTGATCAGAGAAGCTCATAGTAGAGGACTCTCTGGACATTTTGGAGAAAGAAGGACCTGTGAACTATTGAATCGTCGATTCTTTTAGCTAAGAATGAAGAGAGATGTGCACCAAGTTGTCGAAAGCTGTACTGTGTACAAGAAGGCTAAGTACCGAGCTGAACAAAGAAAAACAATGCCTTTACCTATCCCGATGAAGTCGTGGACTGAATTAAGCATGGACTTTGTTATCAGACTACCACAAACTAACTGAGGCAATGATTCTATAAGGGTCATCGTAGATCAGTTCAGCAAAATAGTACACTTTGTGCCTTACTCTAAAACTAATGATGCTTTGACTATTGCTTCTCTTTTCTTGCAAGAGATTGTACGGATATACGGTGTGCCAAGAAGTGTAGTCTTTGACAAAGACCTAAAGTTCCTAAGCCATTTTTGGAGGACCTTATGGCATCGGATAAGGACCAAACTACTATTCAGCACTTCCAATCACCCCTAAACTAACGACCAAATAGAGATGGTTAATCGCACCTTAGGATCACTGCTCTAAGTTACAGTAGGCAAGAACTTAGCTGATTAGGACATCTACTTGCCAGTGATCAAACTTACTTGCAACCAAATAGTGCATGATACCGCTAAGTAGGCTCTCTTCGAAGTGGTCTATGGTTTCAATCCCGAGTTAGCTCTCGATCACACCTTTGTACCTATACCTATGTAAGAAGACCTTAACGGGAAGGCTAGAGTACCATCCCTTCAGCATATCTATGACAAAGTCACTTAACACATCAACTAAGTTGCTAAAAGAATGCAAGAGAAGACCAAGGGTAGGATAACTGAACAATTCCAGCAAGGAGACTTGGTATGGCTACAACTCAGTAAGGAATGATTTCCGAGCAAAAGGAGGAGTAAATTATCTACAAGAGCTAAAGGATCCTCTAAAAAATCAATGATAATCCCTACAGGTTGTAGCTACCCAATGATTATAGGGTATCTGACTCCTTTAACATTGTCGACCTCAATCCCTACCACCTTGAAAGAAAGCTAACCGAAGATCGTGCAAATTTGATCCCAAATCTAAATCAACCCGGAGGGAATGATGGGAATCAAGCTACAGGACCTTCACTTGCAGTTGAGCCTTAAGAATGGAAGGCCTGGCACGGCGGATTCTCTTGTTCCAGCCAACTCCTACTAAGGTCGAGTATTTCCTTGCCAACATGTTCTATATGCTGAGCCATATGACTGCCTATTTCTCGCAAACTGTATGTCAAGAAGCAAAAGACCAAGAGAACAGCTAATCCTCATTCTCACTCATGCCTAGTTAATTACTTACTTACCATTCTCACAAATTGTATGTCAAGAAGTAAAAGGCCGAGAGAATAGCTAATCCTCATTCTCACTCATGCCTGGTTAATTACTTACTTAGCATCACCCTTGCCGAGATGATGAGAGAGAGACTTCGGACTGACTTAGCCACCCCTGCTCAGATAAGCAACTTGTCCGTACACTTTTGTCCATATCCTCCAACAACCTCGCCAACGTATCATTACTATGTATATAGGACCACATGTAGAATCTACTCCACTAATTAGTACTTTTCTAGAATATTCATTTTTACCCTTTTGTATTCTTATACATTACTTTTTTAAGGTAATACTCTTTTTGTCTTTTCCTTTTTAGGCATGTTGCCTTAAATTCTCGAGTATAAATACCCTTATACTTGTAGCTATAATAATAAGATTGATTATCATTAATACACTTGAGTATTTTCATTCCTTGCATAAACACTACTTATTTACTCTTGGTATTACTCTTATCCTAACTCTTGAGCAAGGCTAAGTGACAAGTAACCTCACCTCACCGATTTGTACGTCATATCTAATTGTGTCGTAAGTCCTCAAAAGTTCCATTAGTCCATTATATCCTTTAAGGCCATTCGTGGGTTTTTGCTTACTCTTCGTTCGCATTAGTCCTTTTAGCACATTTCCCCATCACTTCCTTTTCGAGCTTTCTACAAGCTTGGACCCATTTAGCAATCGACCTTGTTTGTTCTTGGTCACGGTTTGCATCAACATAAAACTCCTTATCGTAGGCTGAGTAATTTAGGATTTTTCGCTGAAATAGGCAATTAGTTAGTGCTCCTACATAAGGACATCACCAATGTTAACACCAAATGCATCACAATCAACCTCAAAAACTTTCTCAAAACTTAGCAGGGTGAGTACTAGAGTAGATGTCAACTTAGACTTCACATCTTCAAAACTTTTTTGAGCTTTCTCTAACCACTTAAACTTAGTGTTCTTCCTGGTCAATTCAGTTAATGGCGTAATTATGGAATTGAAGTTCCATATGAATCTTCGATAAAACGAAGCTAGACTATAGAAGCTTTTAACTTTAGCGGCATTAGTCAGGATAGGCCACTCAAGAATAGCTCTGACTTTCTTGTCATCAACCTGAACTCCTTTTCCTAAAACAACATATTCAAGGAATATAACCTCTCTTTGACAAAACACACATTTTTTTAGGTTACCGAATAGTCTCTCAACTCGGAGGATGTCGAACACCAATCTCAAGTGTTTAGCATATGTGATGAGATTGGTGCTATAGATGAGAATGTCATCAAAGTAAACCACAATGTATTTTCTAATCAATGCCCTCAGTACATGATTCATGAGTCGCATAAAAGTACTCGGCGCATTCGTCAAGCCAAAGGGCATCACTATCCATTCAAATAAAAATCTCGTGTCTTAAAGGCCATCTTCCATTTATCTCCTAATCTTATTCATACTTGATGGTAGCCACTCTTTAGATATATCTTTGAAAAGATGTGTACACCATGCAACTCATCGAGCATATCATCCAACTATAGGATTAGATATTGGTACTTAACAGTAATTTTGTTGATGGCATGGCTCTTAATGCAAATTCTCCATGATCCATCTTTCTTTGGTACTAGTACGGTGGGGACAGCACATAGGCTAATGCTCTCTCGGACATACCCGCAATCTACCAATTCATCAACTTGCTTCTTTAGCTTGGCTGCCTGCTCAAGATTGAGCCTATAAATGAGTTGATTTGATAGGGCTACTCTAGGCTGATGATCAATGTAATGTCCAATGCTTCTTAAGGGTGGTAAACCTTTCAACATCTTGACAGGAAATAGATTGGCATATTCTTTTAGTAGAGCTCTCACTTTGGTTGGGTAGTTCTTGGCATCTCTCACTTCCAAGAGTCTCCTAAATAAAAGAAGCACATAGTCCTTGGCCTTGACTTCTCGTGCAAACTAAGCTCAAGAATCACCATAAACTTCCGCTGTAGAGATCTACTAACCTTTTCTTAGGCTTCCTGCACTTCTTTCAGACTCATGGGTATCAATATCATTTTCTTCTCATCCTTCTAGAACATGTAGGTGTTTCTATACTGATCATGCAATACCCTCAATTCAAACAGCCATGGTTAGTCGAGTAATATGTGAGAAGCGTACATCAGAAGGACATCACACAACACCTTGTCCTTGTACCTTTCATTGATGGTAATCAGTACTCTAGCTTGCTTCGCAACATGTAAGCCTCTTTTCTTATTCAGCTAATGGATCTTGTATGGCTTAGGATGCGAGAGGGTTGGCAGTTTCATGGCCTTGACTACTCCTTAATCTATGACATTAGTGTAGCTCCCTTCGTAAATGATCAAGGTGCATAACTTGCTATTCATCGTATGGAAGAAGTTCTCCCTCTGCTCATTCTCTTCTGCTACAAATGCATTAAGAGACTATCAAATGACAAAACAATACTCAGCACCACTCTCAAGAGGTATCTCGACATCGGGGTCTTCTTGAAACTCTTTTAACATTTGCTTAACTCCCATCTCTTTCTCTCCTTCGCTCGCACTATCAACTTCAAACTGAGGCTTGTCTCCCTTTATAGTGATAACATAGTAATTCAGGCATTGACTAGTCATGTATCAATAACCGAGACATTTAAAGCATTTGATTTCTGGGGTTTTTCTTCCAAAGCTCTAAACCTAGTCTCTTTGGACCTTAGATTCCTTAGCCTTGCTCTTACCTTGGCCTTCTTCTAGCCAGATTGGCACTTATCTTTGACATTTTACCTCAAAATTGCTTGATGCTCATTCATTCGTTGGTTGGCTTGATAAGCCGCCTTTATTCGGTAACATAGGTCAGTTATTCAACATTCGGCTAACCTGCTTCCGCCTCTACCTTTCGACTCCTTATGCCACCTTAATGGCTTCATCTAGAGTTGCAAGACTTTGTAGCTCCATTGTGTTACCAATCTTCATCCTAAGCCTAGAAATAAACCTTGCAATAGTTTGCATTTTGGGTTTTTCGACATCACACCGAATCATGAGTAACTAAAACTTTTGGACATAGTCATCCACTAATCTGCTACCTTATCTCAAGTCTTAGAGACGTTGGAACGTATCTTGTTCATAGTGTTGGGGAACGAACCTACTTCTCATAACTCTCTTCATCTCATTCCATGTTCAGATTTCTCATCGGGCCTTCAGGCGAACATTCTATAGCTTCTTCTACCACATTGTTACATATCTAGAAAATTCTAATGCAGCCACTTGGATACGAACAACATCCTCATAATCATAAAATTTGAATATCTTTTCGATCTTTTTCTCCCAATCTAAGCAGTCATTAGCACTACTAGACCTATTGAAGCTTGGAATCTATACCTTAAGGTGTTCAACACCTCTCAATGCTCTAAACTCACGCTTATTAATCCTAACATACCATTCCTCTTCTTCTTCATACTCTTCCACTTTATCTAACTCCAAACTCCTTTTCGCCATTCTGTTGGCATGATGGGGTAGTGCTTGGTTTACAAGAAAGACTTATGGTGCTCGCTCATTCATTTGCCTCCTAGGCCTATCTCTTATCTTTTGGCCCTGCTCAGCAACTCTCTTACGTGACCTGGTCTCTAAGACTTTATTTACTAAGACAACTAAATTGGCCACAATAGTAGCAAGGTTCTATATTTGCTCATTAGTAGTATGTGGTGTTTGTTGGGTAAGTCACCCACGACCATAAGCATCACTCTCGGCATTGTTAATCTCTCCCTAAACACTAAGATTCAACATTCTTAAAATGATGCATCAAGAAATACTCTTCACACAAGAAATCCTTACACACACTAATTCTACACAAACTGTGAATTGTAATCTTGCCCTGTTCTTCTAAATGAAAATAAAGTATCACGAATAGTAAAATAGTAGTGATTATAACCACATAGCTCTCGATTATAACCTCAAGCTCTGATATTAGGATTATATGATGTACCTAGAAGCTCAGTTATCACTAGGGTTTACTGTAGCAAATTTAACCAATGGGTTCTTCGAAATATCGAAGAAAGTAGAGTAAGTAGGTCTACAAACTGATTAGAGTAACTAACGTAAACCTATTAGGAGAATATGACATACCAATGAACACAACATAACTTGACACTTCAGTTGGTATGACGCATAAGTTAGTGTTAAGATCTACTTGCCACTAATCCTGAGGCACTTGATAAGATTAGAAAATAGTGTATGAAAATGGACTTGGAGAGAGTTGTCTTGCAAGAACAGTATATTCAATTTTTATGTGTAAAGTAAGATAATTCTGGCTAAATAAAGAAGGGACTATTTACAGTAAGTCCATAGGGCAACAATACAAATACAAAAATTATGAAAAGGCATATACAAAAAGGGGATTCCTAGTACATATGAAAAAGGATAAAAAGGACAAAGGATAAAAATGGATAGGTAGTACAATGTCAAATAAAGAGGATAGGTGGTGGTGCAACATTGATCTTGTACGAAGATTGTTTGATCATAGCAGGCGAAAGGGATCAAGATCTTGCAGCAACGAAGAGACTGAGACAAGAAGTGGGTGCCGTAAGAAATGGTAGGAGGCTGAGAGAAAACTAATTGGCCTATAAGAGAGTGTCTTGTCACTCGGTAAGAACCATTTGGCAGCTAAAGGTTGGATCACTTAGCATAGGGTCCTCAACTAGGGAATAGTTGGCATTGGCACAACCGAGAGCATAGATCATAATATAACAATGTAAGCCGCTCAAGGAGTTCAGCCATCCTCCTTCTGTATAAAGTTTCTTGTCATTAGTAGGTTACTGAGAGAGAATTCTTCAAGTGAAGGATTAGAGGCCTTGGAGTCGTACGCGAGTAAGAGGACCAGTGGTCAGTAGTTCATCAGATGGTCTGTTCGAATGGATGGTAATGTCGTTTTGCCTAACTAATGCACCGAATACATTTATGTGGCTAATAAAATCATGTGTTTAGAACATTGATTGGCAAATGTGTTGTGGTCTATCTTGATGACATTCTGGTTTATAGTGCTGACTTCATTACTCATGTTGAGCATTTAAGATTGGTGTTCAACATCTTCTGTACCAAGAAATTATTCAGTAACCTAAAGTGATGCATCTTCGAAGTCAAACACACGGAGAAGCACCACAACAAAGAAAACAAAAAACAAACAGAGAAAAAGTTAGTAAAGTCCAGGCAGCTACTGAATGGATATGATACACCACTCGATCTTACTTGACCTATAATCTACCAAATATGATACACTGGTTCAAATCAAAGGGTTACTCGCCATTACTCCTTATTAAAGGGAATAGATAAGAGTTAAATGATAACAAGAACACTAAGGTTACTCAACGTGAGTAATTCTATATTAATTAATTGATTGTCTGTGTGCAAGAAAGTAGGTGTTTATATTCCTATCCACTAGGGTTACCTTATATGTATGAAAAGACAAAAGGGTATTCTACAATTGGGTTACATGAAACATACTAAAAATGGTAAAAGAGACAAAGAATATTCAGTATGAAAAAGTGAAGAATCCTTCTAGAAAGATCGTACCATAAGACACATGTCACATGGTGGATGGGAGTTAAGACTATAATACAAAGAAGGTAAAACAAAAAGTACTAGTAGTTAGGAGCCAACCTAACTTAGACCAGGCTAAGGACCAATTAGTTCTTCTAAAGAGAAATCATCTCGACTTGGGGTCAGATGCCTGTGGTCAAATCAGGAGCTCGCTTCAACTATTCTTGGGCTATCTTCTAGGATAAAGCATTGTTGTTAAACATGGGCAAATCTGACACAAGTAAGGATCTAATAGTTAGGTTGGTAGGAGATTAACTTGAGATAGGAATCTTTGCCTCGGCTATAGCCTAGAGCTAGTATCCTTCGAGTAAGCCCTTGGAGTCCTCTAGCTCGGCTACGTATGATTAGTCTAGGGGGTTGATTCTTATCATTTGCCTAAGAATTGAAAATATTTTTCCTTAAATCTGGAGCAGCTTCTACTTCTTCTTCTAGGCCATGCATGAGGTCTTCTTCTACTAGTTGGTGAGGAATCAGATTGAACACATTGAAGAACTCAATTTGGTAAGCATTGCGGTTGATTTTATTTAAGACCTTGAGTAAACCATTAACTTGAGGAGATAGCTTGCTGTATCTCAAGTATGGGAATCATCTTCAGTTGAGATGTATTCATATCAAGTCTCTTGGGTAAATGGAAACAGTTCGATGGCCTCGGTTATCAATTTCTTGCTGTCTCTAATTGAACTTAACGGTCTTCCTAGTTATAGACTGGTGTAGCTAATGCAATTCTTAGGCTTGGTGAACTCTGGATTGACTCTCTTCAGTAGTTACTAGGGCACTGATCATATCTGAGGGAATAGCGAGGTTAAGGCCATAAACTACCTCAAATGGGGCTTTCCTAATAGTGTTATAGGTAGTTTGGTTTTATGCAAACTCCACAACTAGTGGGCACAGATCCTAATCCCTTAAGTTCTTCCCTACGACAGCTCTAAGCAAATTGCTTAGCATTCTATTCACTACTTCAATCTGGCCATCAGTTTAAGGGTAGTTATTGGAGCTAAATACAAGTTTAGCTTTAAGTCTTCTCTAAAGAGTCTTCCAAAAATAGCTCAAAAATTTTGTGTCCTAATTTGAGACAATAATCTTCAATACCCCATGTAGTTGGACAACCCTTGCAAAAACAAATCAGTAATATATAGAGCATTTTCAGTCCAATGGCACAAAATGAAGTGCACCATCTTACTGAAGCGGTCCACTATAATAAATATAGAATCTTTTCCTTTAGATGTTCAGGGTAACCCTAGGATAAAGTCCATACTGAGGTCAGCCTAAGGTAAGGTTGGTGTCGGTAAGGACATGTATTCTCCATAAGGTTCTCTCTTCCCCTTAGCTCACTTGCACACCTCACAACACCCAACTACCTTTTGCACATCCTTAGCTAAACCAGGCCAATAGAAGTTTTCCTTCAACAGATTAGCTGTCTTAGTCTCCTTGAAATGATTAGATAATCCTTTGCTATGTGATTCTCTGATCAATAGCTCACGCATGGAGCAGTTTGGAATACATAGCCTACAGTCCTTGAATAGGTAGTCGTCCTTAAGATAATATTCTCCAACAACTACCCCTTCTTAACACTATTCAATAATGAGACCATAGTGAGGGTAAGCAGCATACTGCTCAGTGATGAGTGAGAATCCCAATAATTTTGTCTGCAAAGTGATCAGCAAAGTTAGCCATTGTGATAGAGTGTCGGCGACCACATTTTCACTTCCCTTCTTGTACCAGATGACGTACCAGAATCCTTCCATAAACTCCAGCCACTTGGCTTGTCTTTTGAGAGTTCGTTCTAACTCCCAAGATGCTTCAATGATTCATAGTTAGTGTAAATAACAAACTCTCATAGTAGTAGATAGTGCTGCTAAACGGTGAGGGCTCAAAAAAGGGAATACAACTCCTTATTATACATAGAATAGTTTAGGGTAGGACTACTAAGTTTCTCACTGTAGTAGGTGACGAGTCGTCACTCCTACATTAGGACAGCATCAATTCTAACTTACGATGTATTGCATTCTAATTCGAAGGGCTTATCAAAATCTAACAATGATAAGATAAGTGCTGAGGTAAGTTTTTCCTTGACCACTCTAAAGCTTTATTTAGCTTAGTTGTACTACCTAAAACCTTCACTCTTCTTTGTTAACTCGGTTAATGGGGTGGATATTATATTAAAGTCCTTAATAAATTGCCTACAGAAAGAAGCTAGCCCATGAAAACTCTAGACTTCAGTGACATTCTTTGGTGTCAGCTATTCAAGAACAACTCGAATCTTTTCCTCATCTGCTCAAATTCCTCCCCTTGATACCACAAACCCTAGGAAAATCACTTCTTTCTGGCAGAACATACATTTCTTCACATTTCCTTACAATTTTGAAGTTCGCAAAATGTTAAATAGTTCGTAAAGATGTTGAACATAGTTGTTTAGGTCGATATTGTATACTAATATGTCATCAAAGTACAATACCACATATCTTCTAATTAAAGGGTACATCACATGGTTCATTAACCTCACAAATGTGCTTGGTGCATTAGTAAACCCGAATGGCATAATTAACAATTCATAGAGTCTATGCTTAGTCTTGAAGGCAGTCTTCCATTCATCGCTTGGCCTCGTGCGAATTTGGTGGTAGCTACTTTACAAATTAATCTTTGAAAATATCTTGGCACCATAAAGCACATCTAACGTGTCATCAAGCTTCGGTATTGAGTATCTGTACTAGATAGTAATTCGGTTGATTGCTCGACTATTGATGCACATGTACTATGAACCATCTTTCTTCGGAATGAGTAAAGCTAGTACAACACAAGGACTCATACTCTCCCTTACATATCTTTGCTTTATGAGTTCATCTACATATCTTTTCACCTCAATAGCCTACTTTAGGTTCATTCTGTATGCAAGTCAATTTGATAGGGTGGCGCCTAGCTATAGATCAATACAATGCTTAATGCCTCAAACTGGAGGCAGTCTTCTAGGTAGTTCCTCAAGGAACAGATTGGAAAACTCATTTAGCAAACTTTGAATTTCATCTGGAACATCCTCCAAATCCCTCATCTCCAGTAATCTCCCAACCAACAGTAACATGGGCTCATCAACCTTCTCAATAGATCAGAGCTCTCTTCGGGTCACAACTAAAGTCTTCTTCTTACTGGCTCGGGTGAGTTGCTTGTAGGTTTCATTTATTTGGGACGGGGTTAGGGTTGCAACACAATCTTCCTTCCATCCTTGACAAAGACATAGGTGTTCTTTTATCCATCGTAAGTAATACGTTGGTTGAACAACCAAGGTCATCCAAGCAGCAAATGTGAAGCTCCTATAGGGACCACATCGCATATTACTTTGTCCCTATATACTCTCCCAACACTAAACGGTATGGTTACTTATACAGTCATGTATAAAGCACCCTTATCTTAAAGCCAATGTAGTTTGTAAGTCGAAGGTGCTTTGAGGTCAACAGCCCTAACCTTTGCATAAAGAACCGTACAATGACATTAGTATAACTTCCTCCATCCACTATAATCATGTACAATTGTCCCTTGATGGTACAATTAGTATGGAATAAATTCTCCCCCTGGTCTTCCTTAGAGTTTGGCAAGGAACTTAAGACTTGTCTTAAGACTAGGGTCATCACTTTTCCCTGGTTGACATAGACATAGGTCTCCTCTTCCTCTTCGGCTTCGAGTTTTCCAACATCCTCTTCTTTCTTAAGGTCACTCTCATCGGTGCTATCTACTACATCTCCTTGGAGCACCATGACGCATCGGTTCGGACACTCAATAACCATATGTTCGAAGCCTAAGCATTTAAAACATTTTACCTTACTGGTCTTTCATCTGGAAGTTTGCCCTTTCTCATATATCCTTGGGATTGGCTTAGCTTCGACTCGGCTTGGCTAACCTGCTCAAACCTATTGGCTTATTCGGCTTTCATTAGATCAGTCATTCCTATCTTCGGCCCTATATGGTCTCCTCGGCTCTACTTGACTAGGTCAGTATAGAGCTAGGGATTAAGAAAATGTTAGCCCAAGTCGGTTCGGAGCACTTCTCCTCTGTTTTTCAACCTTCTATGCTATCTTTATCACCTCTTCCAAGGTATAAAATCTATGTACTTCCATAATGTTGTGAATCTCTTTCTTGAGTCCAAAAATGAACCTTAATACTATATAGGCCTTTGGTTCTTTTACGTTGGCTCAAATCATTAGCATATGAAACTCTCTGACATAGTCATCAACAAATCGACTTTCTTAGGAAGCACCTGCAACTTTGCAAATGTATCTTGTAGGTAGGTCTCAAGTACAAATCTACCTCTTAACAACCTTTTCATCTCATCTTAAGTTCTAGCACCTTGTCTTCCATCTTTTGTTTTGGCTATATTTTTATTTTTCCACCACATTGTAGCATACCCAGTAAACTCCAATGCAATAAGTCGAACTTTGACAGCATCCATGTACCCATAACATTCAAACACTTTCTCAACCTTCTCTTCCCACTCTAAGTACTTATCTGCATCTCCACTTTCATTGAAAGGCAGGATTTGAACCTTGACATTGTTTAGCCCTTGAGGAGCTCAGTGTCCTTATCCCTACACTTGGTAATAGTTAACTTCCTCTTCTTCTTCCCCAAACTCTTCAACTTCCAGCTCTTCATCATCTTCCCTAATCTCCTCTAACTCTAATCATCATCTACTAGCTCCTCCAACTCGAGGGGGTCGAACTAGGCGATAGGCTCGACCAGCTTAGCCATAACCTCTCTTTTCAATATTCTTAGGTAGATTTTGTAGTGACATACCTTGGTGTTATTGCCTGCTAACTTGCATCGCTGTGACTAGACTCTCAACAAGGTTTATAATTTTGTCAAGTTTGTCATTAATGGACCCTGGGGTGTTACTACCATTATGACCATGACCGGGTTAAGCCCTGAACACTTGAATCTAATATAGTACAATAGTTCTCAAACAGATTAACAATTCACTAACAAATTTAGTATACAATAGTCACTCAAGCAAAATAGAAACAAACTTACTTTGTTTTCGCAATGAGAAATAGACTAAAAACAGAGTAACAATGAAACCACACTTGCTATCACACAAACACACTATAGTAGTTACGGAAGGAATACAACAGCCATTAACAATAAAGTAAACCAAAACTTCACTGCAACTTCACACACTCGATCTCAAAACCATACTTTGATAGCAACAAAGTTGATGCGTCTTTGGGTTCAAACACATGGAGAAGCATCACAACGAAGCAAACCAAAAACAAACAAAAAAAAGTTAGCAAAGTTTGGGCAACTACTGAATGGATACGACACACCGGTCCGAACTGAAGGGTCACTTAGCACTACTCCTTACTAAAGGGAATAGATAAGAGTTAAATGATAACGAGAACACTAAGGTTACTTAATGTAAGTAATTCTATATTAATTAGTTGATTGTCTGTATATAAGAAAGTAGGGGTTTATATACCCATCCATTAGGGTTACTTTACATGTATGAAAAGACAAAAGGGTATTCTATATATAGGTTACATGAAACATACTAAAAATGGTAAAAGAGATAAAGAATATTCAGTATGAAAAAGTGAAGAATCCTTTTGGAAAGATCATGCCAAAAGCCACATATCACATGTTGGATGGGAGTTAGGACTATGATAAAAAGTAGGAGAAACAGAAAGTGCTAGTAGTTAGGGATCGATCTAATTTAGACTAGAGAAATCAACTCTACTCAAGGTTAGATGCTTGTAGTTGGATCGGCAGCTCACCTCGATTATTCTTGGGCTATCTTTTGGGATTAAGCATTGCTGTTGAACATGGGTAGATCTGACACAAGTAAGGATCCGATAGTCAGGTAGGTAAGAGACTAACTCGGGATAGGAATCCGTGCCTCAACTATAGCCTTAAGCTAGTATCCTCCAAGTGAGTCCTTAGAGTCCTCTAGCTCGGCTGCGTGTGATTAGTCAAGGAGGTTGATTCTTATCATGAAGAAATGTATGTTCTATCAAAGCAAGGTTGTATTCCTTAGATATGTTGTTTCAGGGAAAGGAGTTCAAGTTGATGATGTGAAAGTCAAAGCTATTCTTGAGTGGCCTATATCAACTAGTGCTACTAAAGTCAAGAGCTTCCATGGTCTAGCTTTGTTCTATTAGAGATTCATTCAGAACTTTAGTTTTATAACTACGCCATTTACTAAATTGATTAGGAAGAACACTGAGTTTAGGTAGTCAGAGAAAGCATAGAAGAGTTTTGAAGATGTGAAGTTTAAGTTGATGTTTGCTCTAGTACTCGCCTTGCCGGATTTTAAGAAAGTTTTTGAGATAGAGTATAACGCGTTTGGCATCAGCATTGGTGTTGTCCTTATGCAGGAGTGCTGACCAATTGCCTATTTTAACAAGAAACTTTAAGGTCCTGCCCTAAATTGCTCGGCCTAAGATAAGGAGTTCTATGCCTTTGTTTGAACACTATAGAACTAGCAACATTATCTGATGCCGAGAGAATTCATCATCTACTTAAATTGTTAGTCTCTCAAGCATCTTCGTGGATAGTAGACACTTTCTCGGCATCATGCTAAATGGGTTAAATTCCTAGAGTCCTTTTGCTATGTCATCCGATATAAGAAAGGGAACTCCAACACTATGGTAGACTCTCTTTCTTGTTGTCATACCTTTATTACAGCTATGCAAGCCAAGGCACTTAGATTCAACACCCTGCTTGATCAATATGAGCATGACTAGTTTTTTGGGCCCTTAGTAGCCAGGTGCAATGTTGGAGCTGTTGTGGATGGGTTTTACTTGAGTTAGGGGTTCTTGATGAAGGGCAAGTAAGTTTGTGTGTCAAGTGGTTCGGCTAGAGAACTAATTTTTTGTGAAGCTCATGTTGGAGGCTTGGATGGCCATTTCGAAGAAAAGAGGATGATTGATATACTGAAAGAACATTTCTACTAGCTTAGGATAATGAGGGATGTACATCAAGTTCTTGAGAGGTGCGAGCTATATAAACATGTAAAAGGAAGGAGAGAGCCATACGAAGAGTACACATCCTTGCCCATATTTGAGCACCCATAGATCAACCTAAGCATGAAGTTTATGCTCGGCCTTCCCTGAATGCCGAGAAGACATGACTCCATTATAGTTGTAGTCGACTGTTTTAGTAAGATGAGCCACTAAATTTCTTGCCATAAAACTAATGATGCTTTATTTATCGCTAACGTCTTTTTGCAGGAAATTGTACGTTTGCATGGACTACCGAGAAGTATTGTATTTGACCGTGATTCAAAGTTCATAAGTTTCTTTTAGAAAACCCTATAGAGGAAACTTGGCACTAATCTTATGTACAGTACTTCTTGCCACCCTTAGACAAACAGCCAAATCGAGGTAATAAACAAGATAGTCGATAACCTTCTACGAGTGGTTGTAGGGAAGAACTTACACAATTAAGACCTATGCCTACCTATTATAGAGTTCGCTTACAACCAATCAGTTCATAGCTTGACAAGAAGGTTACCTTTTGAGGTCATCTATGGACTTAACTCGAACTTGTCCCTAATTATAACCATCAGCTTGATTGTATAAAGGAAAAGTTAATCCGACCTGCAGTATGCCGAGGAATTTTAGAAGTTGCATTAAAAGGTTGCCAAACAACTAGCACAGACTGTAGCCTAGCAGAAGGAATAGGGAAGCCGAAGAAGGAGATGAGTAGTTTATAGCCCCAGAGACTTTGTCTGGGTCCACCTCAACAAGGAGCATTTCCTTAGGAAGAGAATGTACAAGCTTTCCCCTAGATCAGACGAACCTTTTAAGATCCTTGAGCGCATCAACAACAATGCCTATGAGCTAGAGTTGCCCGATGGATATGGTATATCTACTACTTTTAATGTGGCTTATTTGATACCCTATGTACCCAATGAAGAAGAGGGCCAAGATTTGAAGGCAAATCTTCAATAACCTCGGGGAATTGATGAGCTGCCTACCACTGGTCCTCTTACTTGTACATGGATTTGAGGCCTTTAATCCCTCACCTAAAGAATTCTTTCTTGTTAATCTACTGATGACGAAAAACTCAATGTAAAAGAAAGATGGCTGAACTCCTTGACAATTCTGGAAGGTTACACCCAGCTCCATTCACTCTCTTGTGCCAATGTTAGCTATTCTCTAGCCAAAGACTCTGTGTTGAGTGATCTAACTATTCTGTCGCCGAGAGTTCCTACTGTATAATGTAAGCTAACCTCACCTCAACCAAGTACTCCTCTCTCAGCATCGTTTCAATTCTCACGGCATAACTTTTAGTCTCTACCTCTTTGTTGCCACAACATCTCAATTCCTCTCGCTTGATGTGATTAGAGAATCTATGTACAGAACCAATATTGTGCTGCTACCTGTCCATTTCATCTGACACTGTACTATTTTTCCTTTTTTTGCCGTTTGTCTTTTTTACCCTTTTTCGTATGTACTCAGAATCCCTCTTTTATGTATATCTTTTTGTAACTTCTTTATTTGTAATGTTGCCATAGGGACTTAATATAAATAGTCTCTTTTCCTTGTAAACCAAATCATCTTACTTCAAAATAGATGTTAAATATACTGTTCTTACGAGACAACTCTCTCCAAGTCTATTTTCCATATACTCTTATCTAATCTTGCCAAATAGCTCAAGATTAGTGGCGAATGGACCTTAACATCAACTTATACATCATATCAAGTGAAGTGTCAAATTGTATTGTGTTAGTTGGTGTGTCATATCCTCCAAGCAACTTCATGTTAGCTACTTTAATCAGTTCGTAGACCTGTTTGCTCTACTTTTTTTTATATTTCGAAAGACCCATTGGTTCAAATTTGCTACAATATGTCTTGGTGATAACTGAGCTCCTAGGTACATCACTGCATCTAACAGCTTGATCACCTCTACCTCTACCACCTCTTTCATGTTTGGGTTGAGTTGTCATTGGGGTTGCATCGTAGGCTTGTAATTTTCCTCCAATAATATCTTATAAGTGCAAAATGAAGGACTTATCTGCCCAATGTCTAAAATCTTCCAAGCCGATGCTTTCTTATGCCTCTTTGAAACTTTTAACAATCTCTCCTTCTAATCTTTCTTTAAGTGAGAAGCAATAATCACCAACAACTTAGAATCCTTCTCTAAGAAGGCATATTCTAGATAACTAGACAATTGTTTCAACTCAAGTGTCGATAGATCTTCAATAAAGGACTTCAACTGTGACTCCTTTGCCCTTTGAATTGGTTCAAACCCCAAACCTTCCATAGTGGGTTTATTTACATCCAATTGTGCTATCACTTATGGTTGTCAAATTCGTGATTATACTTAGAATTGCTAGATGGTCAATAGAATCAAAGTGTAAAATTGAAACATAGAAACATAAGTTTCTATAATCTATGTAAAATAATTTTAAAAAACTATGGATATGCTTATAATAATTATTAAAAACTTGAGAAACATGATGGAAATAAAGAAATGAAAAAATTAAGTTCTTTTTTCATAAAAAATTCTTAATAATATATAATTTAACATGTATAAAAAGAAAAATCAAAGTTAAAACTAAACTCTTTTCCATTATTTTTCTTAAAAAACAATGAATTAAAGAGAACCAAACATTTCAATTCATTTTAAATTATTGAAGGTATAAGCTAAAGTATATAGTTTTCGTTGTAATATTTGCTATTGGAGCTAAAACCTGGATAAAAGCTATGAACATAAAGTAAGGGACTAAGAAAGAGAGAAAGAAGAAAAAAAAAATTAAAATAAGATAGGGATAATGATGTAATACCCTAATAGTTAAGGGTTTATAAAAGCTTTGTTATACTTTATCGTTTTTTATCTTATTCAACTCAAATATGTACAATCGATAAACTTAGTCAAAAACATAAGTTTCCGCCAAATTTATATGTAACCTCCATTAAAAACATAAGTTTATACAAGAAAATAATTTTATACACGAGTTAACTTGAAAGGGTCTCCTAAAATCGTAACTCGTAGAATCGCAATTTTGATAACCATTCTACCACTTTACTACAATTGGGGTTTTCTAATGCATCTTCACCCTTAGATGAACATAACTCCAGTGAATCCTTTGTCAACACCTATTACATACAATTAGGAACAACTACATCAGTAGCATATAAATAGTAACAAGTATCATCTAATTCAGTAGACTTATTCATAGCTTTAGAGACCTTTAAGACTATTTCTTTATCACTTACCCTTCAATTTTGTTTTCCATCACTAAGATCAATTATAGCCCTAATAGTGGCTAAGAAGAGCCTTCTTAGAATAATGGGTACCTTAAGGTCTTCATCCATGTCTAAAATAACAAAGTCTATAGGAAAGATAAATTTATCAACTTATAATAGGACATCCTCAATAATTCCCCTAGGTTATGTAACTGACCTATTAGCTAATTGAAGACTCATGCGGGTGGATTTAAGCTTGCCTAACCTTAAATTTTTAAACAGTTTATGTGACATAAGACTAATACTAACTCTTAAGTTTGCCAATGCTTTATCAACAAGAAAATTTCCAAAGACACAAGGTATAGTGAAACTCCCTATGTCCTTAAGCTTCTTTAGCCACATCCTTTGAAGTAAAGCTGAGCATTCCTCATTTAAGGTGACTATTGAAATCTCCTCTAACTTCCTCTTGTTTGACAACAAGTCTTTTAGGAACTTTGCATCTATGAAAAGCATCAACAAAAAGTAAGTTAATATGTAATTGTTTAAAAAGGTCAAGGAATTTATCGAATTGCTAATCATGGCACTCTTGTTTCAAACACTAAGGATATGGAATTAAAGGGCAATATTCCTTCACTTTAGAGTCTTAGTCTCCTGGATTGTATTTGACTTATCACGAGCTTCCCTATTATCCTTCTTTTTATCAACTTCCAACTCTTTCTCACTCTTAAGAGTCACTACCTTGACTTGCTCTTTTAGGTTTGCCTCAGTGTTCTTAAGCAATGACCCTTGCCGTCTCTCATTCATCATCCTTGAAATTTGGCTAACTTGATTCTCCAAATTATGGATAAAAGCTTCTTGATTCCTCAGGGAGGTCTCTATTTGTTACACCTTGCCTCATTGGTCTAATAATTTTTCTAGGAGAATCTCCAACTTCTTCTTTAGGGTTGGTGGAAGACCTAAAGGTTGCTAAAACTCAGGTGGAGAAAAATTAGATCCTTGTTAGGTTGGTTCTTTGTTTGCTAATGTTGACTCTAATTCTGGTTCTGATTTCCCCAAGAAAAGTTAGGGTGATCTCTCTAGCCAAAATTGTAGGTTTTGTTGTACAGATTATACTAGGGTCTTATAGGTTTCCCTAAGAGATTAGTTTGCTCCATCTGCTCATTCCCTACATATCCTTCTTGGTACACACTATTGGGGCTAAACTAAGGCCGTTGTAAACCAACTGAGAGCAAGTCAATCTTCTTACTTAGCATCTCTACCTTAGTGGCTAAGGAGTGAACCACATCTAACCCTTACATACTTGTAACTCTTTGCCTAACTTTGGTGTTTTTTCATTGGTAATTGTTCATGGCCATCCCTTCAATTAGATTCTAAACTTGTTCAAGCATCTTCATATTCAGTATGCCCTTTACTAATGCCTTTATCATTTGCTATGTGGAAAGTTGAGACAGTTGTAAAAAGCTTGAATTTGCATCAAAAGGGAGAGGACATAATGTGGGCACCTTCTTAACAGGTCCTTGAAGTGCTCCCAAATGTCAAATACAGTCTTACCTTCTAGTTGGCCATATGATATATCCGCTCTTAGCTTAACAGTTTTAGCTAGTAAAAAGTACTTTTTTAAGAATTTTTTTGCCAATTCATTCCATGTTGTGATTGAATTCCTTAAGAGGAAGTTCAACCATTATTTATTCTGTTACACATAGAGAACGGGAAAAGACGTAATCTAATGGCATTGTCGGTTGCCTTATTAATCTTGAATGTATCACATATTTTTAAGAAGCCGGCATAAGAGCATTAGGGTCCTTAGTTTGGAGGCCATTGAATTGTACAAATTATTGCACCATTTGTATAATATTTTGCTTGATCTTAAAATTATTGGTTGTAACGGTCGACCTATTCATGTTGGATTTGGCTCCAGTCAAAGAAGACCAAGAATAATCTAACATCATTCTCTATTGTTCCCCATTGTTAGCAATGTTGTCTTCAGGTATACTCTCTTAGCCAGACTCTGATTGTCCACTTCACCCTTGTCCTTAATTCTCAAGGGAGATCCTTGATTTATCACGCCTATGATTTCTCTTGTTGTCAATTGTCTCAAGTTCCTTAGAGCTTTTCTTTCAATCTTAAGATCAATATCAATCAAGTCTCGTAGACGACTTCTAGTCATGCACCTTACAGAGGAAAACTTGGAGTTAGTTTGAATCACACCAATTAAATAAAAGAAAACATGAAAAGAGAAAATCAAGAAAAATGAAGAAAGAAATGGTTAGATCAATAAAGTAGCTAGTGTACTTAATATCACAAGTCCCTAGTAATGATACAAAAAATTTGGTATAAAGCAAGCGTACCTATCTATTTGTTTTATGGTTCGATAAAAACGGATATCATTCCTATGAGGTTTATGAGTACTAATACTAACTATTTATTTATTATCTAATCGATAAAATTCAATTGCAGGAAACTAAGAATTAAACTAAACTAAACTACAACTAACTACCACCAATTAAGATTACTGATCAAGACTCAATCTAAAGAAAATAAACAAGCAAGTAATCAAATTAAGAAGTAACTTCAGGAATGCAATTACATATCTAGATCTTACTTCCGCTAAAGTTAAACGTGTGATACAAAAGATAACCTAATTCCATTTCTAATTTCATTAACTGGAACTATTCTCTAATAAAGTTAATAACTTTCTCAAGTGTATTAACCATTATCTTTGAATTACCTAATAGAATCTCTTCTCAATAGCATAATTAAAACTTGCATTAAAAATGAAGAATTCCCTTAAAAACAATAATTAAGATTTGAAAAAACTACATAATTTATCTCTAAAATTGTAATAATTTTCATCAATTATGCCTAGATCTAATCATATAAGCAATTGCTCGATTTTCTTATACAATACCAAATATTAGATTAACAATCTAGAAATACTAATCTAATGTAATAAAGAACACATAATTGAATCAATGAAATTAAAAAAATTATTAGATTAAAAAAAAAAACCTCAATGTCACATGGTAATTTTAGGTTCCTATATATAATGAATTTAAGCTATAATCATGGCAAAAGAACAATCTTGAATCAAAACAATGAAAAACACTAAAGTAGAAGCCATGAAAATTAAAGAAATCTCGCAAATCCTAAAGCTTAAAGTACGTTGATCTCTTATGGCTTTCTGCCTTTAAAGTCTCTTTAAAATTTGTGTGCAAAAAGTGTAACAAAAATCCCTCAAAAAGCCTTTTATATCGAATTTGTAAAGTCCTCTTTTCTATGAGTAGCACGGTTAACAACACGGTTGTGTTGTTGGTCGTGTCACTTAAATCTCTCCAAATCTTGTCGAATCTTTTCAAATTTGCATTTGACACAATTAAAGACTGATAACTCTTATTTTAAATACGTTTCACATAGTGATTTTATAGCATTTCCCTTATATTCTTAGTTTCTTTAAAGAAATTGATACTTAATTGAGTAAAATTTTGATTTTAAGGTGTTAACACGTTTTGGGATTGAAAACGAAGAAAAGGGATCAAGTTTCACTCAATTTAAAGTTCAAATGAATAAGTTATGAAATTTTGAAATTACATAAACAATAGGAGAAAGTGGCAACTTTTGGTCAGAAAGCAACACAATCTTGGACACAATTATATCCTCAAGCTATGTCTAACCAAGATGATTTTTTTTTTTTTTTTGTGCCAAGGTCGGTAAGTTAAATAACCTAGGAACACAACTGTATCCTAAGCTGTGTCTGGTGATGAAAAAAAGAAACTTCATAATACATTATATAAGGACTTGTGAAGGTTTTGCACATAACTTTTGACATTAAAAAGAGAAGAAACTCGAAGAGAAGGAGGAGAAAAAGACGAAAGCAATACCTAACTTTAAGATTGAAGAGATTTTTCATTGACAAAAGAGGTTTTACATGTTTGACTTCTTGATTTTATTGCAATTTGTCTTTAATTTCATCATGATAGCTTAAGATTTTAGTATTTAAAATTGTAGAACCTAGGGTTTCACGTGACTATTGGATTTATTGATAATTTTCAATAAAGTTTCTATCTTTCTTGATTTAATTATGTGTTTTCATTGTTAATTGATATTTTTAGGGTATCACTCTATTATATTATGCACGATGATTAAGAAATCACATAGGTAATGAGATCTTGATATAATTAGAGAGAATTATATATGTACTTAGAGATAAGATACATAATTTTTCTGGAAAGTTATTATTTTTGTGTAGGAATTCATTGCACATTAATGCGATTATAAATTTTATTAATAAGTAAAAAGATTCTGACAAATAATTTAGAATTAGAGTTAATATACTTGAGAAAGGTGTTAACTTCAATTATAAATCCCTCCAGTTAAGAATAATAAAGATGGAATTGGATAGATTTTTAGCAATCGCATGTTAAACATTAGGAGAAACAATTCTTAAATATATTATTTGCCTTCTTGAAGTCGTTCTTAATTTTATCACTTCCTAAATTGCTTAGTTAAGTCTCATAATTAGATTAGTTTGTTAATTTTAGTATTTTTAATCATTCAACCCATCATAATTTTCCGGTTAGATAATAAAGATAAAGTTAGTATTAGTACTCGATGTCTTTGAGGGATCGACTTAGACTCACATTCGTTATATTAAAACTGATAGGTGCACTTGTCTTGTATTAAGTTTTTGGCATCATTACTGAAGACTTTGATATTAAAAACACTAGTTGCTTTATTACTTTGACCATTTTTTTTTCTCTTTTGTTTTCATTTTTTTAATACTTTGAGCTGCAATTGATTCTATATTTCTTACCCTCGTAGTGCATGACCTAAAGCAACTCAAAAGATTTGGTAGAACTTGATCCTGAAATGGAGAGAACTATCCTTCAAAATTTGAGATTGCACCTAAACAAACTATAGCTACCATAGAAGACGAGTCAATTATTGAGGTTAAGGAAGAGAGTGAAGAGGCTAACAATCAATTCATCAATCAAGAAGATCCACCACACATGGCCAACAACGGTAATGAAGCAAATTGGACTATGTTCGACTATTCAAGACCTATACTTATAAGAGCTAACTTTAGTATCACAAGGCCGACCGTTGCGGCTAACAACTTCCAAATTGTACCCAACATCATACAAATGGTGCAAAAATATGTTCAGTTCGACGGTCTCTAAGATGAAGATCCTAATGCTCACATCCTAGCTTTCTAAAGATTTGTGATACATTTAAAATCAACGGAGCCACGGATGATACTATCTGACTACGGTTATTTCCTTTTTCCTTGAAGGGTAGAGCAAAGCAATGGTTGAACTCCCTACCGTGAAATTCAATCACAACTTGGAATGAATTGATAAAGAAATTTTTAGAGAAGCATTTCTCACTTGCGAAGACCGCTAAACTTCGGAATAACATTTCTTGTTTTGCCCAATTGGAAGTGAAGACTTTATATGATACTTGGGAGCAGTTCAAGGACTTAATTAAGAGGTGCCCATATCATAGCCTCCTACTATGGATGCAGATTCAAACCTTCTATAATAGTCTCAATTTATCTATGATAGATGAATGATGCATTTGTAAGAGGTACTTTGAACACAAAGACACCTAAGCAAGCACAAAACCTGATTGAAGGAATAGCGATGAATAAATTATTAATGGGAAAGCACTAAAGTTAGGCAAAAGGTTGCGGGAATTTATGAAATGGACTTGACCATTGCTTTAGCAGCCAAGGTGGATCTATTGAGTAAGAAGATTGATGCACTCTTTGTTGGCTCTCAACAAGTACAACTGGATGTAAGTGATTTTGGCATACAGCATTATGGAGCATAAGAGCAATTAGAACAAGTAGATTATTTACGAAATCTACCCATGCAACAAAATAACCCCTACAGTAATACTTACAATTTTGAGTGGAGGAATCATCCTAATTCTCACGGGGAAATCAAAACCAAGGCCAGCAAAAGACTAACTTTGGTCCACCTAGATTTTAAAAACCATTACCACCTCCCCCTCCTTAAGAGAAGAAGTCCGGTTTAGAAGAACTTCTCACTAAATATATTCAAAGCAATGAAGCTCGGCTATCCAACATTAAATCATTGTTGAGAAATCAAGAGGCTTCCAATTGCAATCTTAAAAGGCAAATTAGTCAACTTGCAAAAATGATCTCTAAAAGGCAACAAAGGACACTCCTAGGGAATACTGAAATCAATCCTTGAGAACATGTTAATATAGTGACCTTCAGAAGTGGTAGAAAACTATAAGTTGAGAAGAAGGATGGTAGGGAAATAGTTG
The DNA here is from genome assembly GCA_024138015.1 of Lumnitzera littorea. Classification (NCBI taxonomy): domain Eukaryota; kingdom Viridiplantae; phylum Streptophyta; class Magnoliopsida; order Myrtales; family Combretaceae; genus Lumnitzera; species Lumnitzera littorea. The sequence goes on from JAMXBB010000006.1 coordinate 94,257,063, forward strand.
AGAAAGAAGTGGAAGTCAACCGTAAGAAAGATGCAAAGCCACTAAAATCAAAAGAAAGTATGGAACTACCAAAAGTAAACGAGTACAAGCTTCCCACCCTTACCTGCAGTGCCTTAAGCAAAGTTACACTGATCAGAATAAGGAATTCAGTAAATTGCATGATATTTTCAAATAATTACACATTAACTTACCTCTTGTTGACGTTATCTTGTAGATGCCAAAGTATGTGAAATTTTTAAAGGATCTTCTATTGAACAAGAGGAAGTTGGAGGAGCTTCCAACCATCACACTAAACGAAGAGTGCTAGACACTTCTCTTGGAAAAAGTTACCACAAAAATTAAAAGATCTAAAGAGTTTTACTATTCCTTATGTGCTTGGAAATTTGTTAATAGATAATGCTTTGGTAGACTTAGGAGCTAGTATAAATTTGATGCCGTATAAATTGTTCAAAAAGCTAGGGTTAAGAGAACCTAAACTAACATACATGAGTCTTCAATTAGCTAATAAGTCTATCATATACCTTAGAGGCATCATAGAGGATATTTTAATGCAAGTAGACAAATTCATCTTTCCCATGGATTTTGTTATACTTGATATAGATGAGGATATTGAGGTGCCAATCATTTTAGGTCGACCCTTTTTGGCCATTGTTAAGGCTATTTTCGATGTTAGTAAGCAAAAGTTAATATTAAGGGTTAGGGATGATGAAATAGTTTTTAAAACTCTAGAGGCAACAAATAAATTTCTTGATTCAAAGGACATATGTCACAATGTTAATGCCATTGATGTCGTCATATCTACATGTGCACAGGAAATGCTTGCTAAAGATTCCTTAGGCCATTACTTGCAAAAGGGAGATGAAGATCTGGTGACTAACCCCAATCGTGCAAAGTAGTAGCTTAAATAGAAGTTCATGAATCTATTGAGGACAAGAAGGGGGTTGATCTTTTCTACAAGCCAAAGGATCTTAGGTTAAGATCTTTCAAAGAGAAGCCACCAATGTTGCAACCAAGACAATCAAGAAATCATTTGGGACATGTCTTTGTGGTGAAAAGTTTAAAACTCCTAATGACAATCTCATCCAAGCTAAAAGCAAACAAAATGAAAAAATTTAGGCTACATGAATTTGATAAGTGACATAAGGAGAGAAACGAAGGAATTCATGCACCAATGAAATGGAATTGGTAAGGTCGATGGCCAAAGGATAAATTTACACTCGTATGGAGAGTTTGAAAGCGAGATATGGGAGGAGTCCTATCTCCATATGGATGAAGAATTATGAATGAGAAGACGTATCTTGTCAAGTTGTTGACGTTAACTATAGTGCTTCTTAGGAGGCAACCCATGTCTAACTTTTTTTTTTATACATATATATTTGTCCTACTTCAATCTACTTTGCTCACACTTTAGTTTTTTTAGTTTATTCCATTCCATTTCATTTTTCTTTTATCTAACTTTGCTTTGCCTCTCTTATTTGTTTCAATTTTAGTCATAGGCTTTTCTTTTTAGTTTAAATTTTTGCATTAGTTTTCTTTGACTTATTTTTCAAGTTTAAGTACTTTTATTTCTTTAAGTTTCTTTTATTTACAAATTCATGCATTTTGGTTAGGTATACATAAATTTAAAAATAAAAATACAGAAAGTTACATGAGCATAGGATATGAATATGTCCCAACTCGTGTCTACTCAAGCCCCTTTAACCGACAGCTAATACCGAAAGTTACATGAGCATAGGATATGAATATGTCCCAACTCGTGTCTACTCAAGCCCCTTTAACCGACAGCTAATACCGAAAGTTACATGAGTGTAGGACATGATTATGTCCCAACCTGTGTTCACCTAACATATATACAACACATTTAAAATACAAACACACATTCACAGGTACAAACATGAAATCACTCTTTTCTCCATCTTCTTCTCACATTCCACTTTTCATTAACTAACTTTTTCATCAAACCCAACACAATTCTAGTGACCATGGAAAATCGTGAAAAGTAGATCGTTCGAAAGAGGTCCAAATTTGTTACATCATCTTCCACTCATGTGGGTACTATTGTCGAGCTGCTAGCTACCTTTTCTCTACTAAAGTATCTTATGCTTCAAGGTAAGGAAGTATTAGTTTCTTTTTTAATACATGCATTTCCTTTTTCCCTATGATATTTTTTAATTGTTTCATATCTTACTATTGTAAGTCATCCATTGAGGACAATGTACGTTATTAAGTGTGAGGAAGGGAGATATATAAATTTGTTACTATTTAAGAGAGCAATTATTCATATTTGACCCAATTAATTTTTAAGTTAACTTGCAATAGGTTATTAACAATTATTGGAATTTGAAGTGTTGGGCTATATTAACTATTTCATCTCGATCATTATTGATCTTATTATACTTTACTAAAATTGATTAGTCAAATCTTTAGAGAGCATAGTTATGAGTTGTTTAGCTCGGGACTCTATAACTCGATATTGGAGCAACATCACTAGTTGAGAGTTAGTTATAGTTATTTTTAAATTTACTTTAATGTATACCTTTTTCTTGGAAATTTTTTAAAGCCCTATAATTTTTAGCAAACAAACAAATGTAATTCTTTTTTTGAGAAAGCCCTTAAAAATCACAATAATTGGAGGTAGAAAGTAATAACAAGTATATAAATAGTTAAATAAAAAGAAAAAATTGATAAGAATTCGCCTTGGTCTGTAAAAAAAGCGAGGTTGAATCCCATTACCAATGCCAATACCAATGAAAAAAAAGTTAGTATGGATTGATCTTGATTCGTCAGAAGAGTAAGAATCTCTCTCGCTACCAATATAAGAGCTAAGTTAATATGGATCGATTTTGGTCCATCGGAAGAGCAAGATTCTTTCCTTCTACCAACATAATTATCCATTAAAGGTAATTGAGTAAATTTAAAAACCTCCCAATAAATGCATGAACTAAGAAGATAATCAGAGAATGAGTGGATGTAAAATGTGTTTGTTTTGGATTAAGGTACTTGGCGAGATTGAGGAGAGAATTGTATACACTTTAGTCGAATGGACAAAATTTTTATGACTCTTTCCCAGCTGGCGAGATGTTATATCTAATTTCGAATTTTGGGAATCCTTAGTTAGATGACTTAGGTAAACTTTAACTTCCATAAATTAACTAGTGAACTCTAGTATTAAGTATTGTTGGAGTATTTGAATATGGTCGAGTGAAATTATGACATTATTAAGGTTGAAATTGATTAACTTTATTATTGCAAGTTAATTGAAAATGATTTTCTTAGTTTTCTTCAAGTCAAGTGTATTCGTTCATCAGTTTCCTAAGTAGTGATAAATTTTATTTAACGTTTCTTGTCCCAAAATTTTTGTTTTGATTTATTTGCTCAAGGACGAGGAAATGCTCAAGTATGGGAAAGTTTGATAACTCTTATTTTAAATACATTTCATATGATGATTTTATAGCATTTTCCTTATATTTTTTGTTTTTTTTTTTAAAGAAATTGATGCTTAATTGAGTAAAATTTTGATTTCAAGGTTTGAATACGTTCTGGGATTGAAAATTAAGAAAAAGAATCAAGTTTTATTCAATTTGAAGTTCAAATGAATGAATTATGAAGTTTTGAAGTTATATAAACAATAGAAGAAAGCAACAATTTTTTGTCAAAAAGTTACATGACCAGGGACACAACTATGTCCCCAGGCTATGTCTAACCAAGATGATTTTTTTTTTTTTTTATGCCAAGGTTAGTAAGTTACACAACCTAGGAACATAACTGTGTCCTAAGCTGTGTCTGATGATGAAAAAAAGAAACTTCACAATACATTATATAAGGACTTGTGAGGGTTTTGCACATAACTTTTGACATTAAAAAGAGAAAAAACTTGAAGAGAAGGAAGAGAAAAAGGTGAAAGTAACACCTAACTTCAAGATTGAAGAGATTTCTCATTGACAAAAGAGGTTTTACATGTTTTACTTCTTGATTTTGTTGCAATTTGTTTTCAATTTCATCATGATAGCTTAAGATTCTGGTATTTAGAATTGTGGAACTTAAGGTTTTATGTGATTATTGGATTTATTGATAATTTTCAATAAAGTTTCTATTTTTCTTGATTTAATTATGTGTTTTCATTGTTAATTGATATTTTTAGGGTATTAATCTATGATATTATGCATGATAATTGAGAAATCACGTGAGTAATGAGATCTTGACATAATTGGAGAAAATTATATGTATACTTAGAGATAAGATACATAATTCTTTTGGAAAGTTTTTTTTTTTTTGTAGAAATTCATTATACATTAATGTGATTCTAAATTATATTACTATGTGAAAAGATTCTGATAAATAATTTAGAATTAAGGTTAATATGCTTGAGAAAAGTGTTAACTTCAATTATGAATCCCTCTGATCAAGAATAATAGAGATGAAATTGGATAGATTTTTAGCGATCATATGTTAAACACTAGAGGAAACAATTCTTAAATACATTATTTGCCTTCTTGAAGTCGTGCTTAATTTTATTACTTCCCAAATTGCTTAGTCAAGTCTCATAATTAGATTAGTTTGCTAATTTTATTAATTTTAGTATTTTTAATTTATTCAACCCATCACAATTTTCCAATTAGTTAATAAAGCTGAGATTAGTATTAATACTTGAGGTCTTTAAGAGATTGAGTCGAACTTACATCCACTATATTAAAATCGATAGATACACTTACCTTATATTAGGGATACAGTTGTATCACCCAATCATGCCACTTTCTGTTAATCGCCTTCTTTTGGCTTAAAATCTCCTCTGTATTGACATGATTATGTCGTTGCTCATATTACTTCTTAACTTTATAGCTTCTTCATTTTTGCTCCAAATTAAGCGAAACTTGATTTTATTTCTTTGTTTTCTTTCCAAGAGCATTCAAAACCTAGATTTCAAAATTTTACTTGATTAAATATCATATTGTTGAAAATAAGCCAAAATTCCAAGGAAATACCATAAAAATCATTGTATTAAATATAGTCAATTGAGAGCTTATCACTTCCTAAACATAAGCTTAGAGCTTGGTATTATAGATAAAGGTGGAAACTTTCTCTCAATGGGAGGGTGAAGAGATTTCAACCATTGTAGCCATGGTTAGGGTTTTGCATGAAATTAAGAAGAAGGATCTATCTTTAAGCTTCACTGTATTAAAGGAAAGGGAAAGTCATTGGGGTGATAAGGATGGCTATGGTTAGACTCTATGTAAGGTGTATTTATGGATCAATAATGAAGACAAAGAAAAGAAAAGAGAAAAATACAAATTTACAATTCAATTTTTTACACCTTTTCCGTTCAAGTCCTAAACATTTCAAAATTATCTATTTGACTTCTCAATGTTTGCAAAAGTTTTCAAATAAGTTCTTTGTTAGTTTACCGTAAAATTTTTCATTAATTATAACATGTGACACTTTTTAATTAGTTAAGAGGAAGAAGTAAAAATTTAGAACTCGACATTTTGTAACTTTTGTGTTTGAGTCCTATTGTTTCAAAATTTCTATTTGAATCCTCAATGTTTGATAAAGTTTTCAAACAAGTCTTTTGTTTGATTACCATTGACTTTTTCGTTAACTATGATCAATAATACTTTCTTATTAGTCCCCATATTTTTATTAAATAATTACTATAATAAAATAACTAAAAAAATTACAAAGTAATAACTAAAATAAAAATAAATTAAGAAAATTAAAAAAAATTAAAAAATTAAAAAAATGCAAAATCAAATAACAATTTTTTTTTTATTTTAGTACTTTCGTTGCAATTTTCCACTTCCTTTTGATTGTTTTGACCACCCTCGGAATGCATTTTCTTTTAATTTTTTTAGCTATTTTCTTTTTCTTTTATTTTCTAATTTTTTAAGATTTTTTTTTGTTTTATTGAAATTATAGTAAATATACATGTAGATACATTTATTACATTACATATGTATATATATCTTTGTTATTTAATTTTGCCTTTTTTATTATTTTCTTTTTTTTTTAATTTTAAAAAATGTGTGTTATTTTTCTTTATTATTTTATTTATTTTTTAAATATTTTATTATACTAGTTATTTAATAAAAGTACATTAACCAATTGGAAAGTGCCATGTATCATAATTAATGAAAAGTTTATTATAAATGACTTATTTGAAAAATTTTGCAAATATTGAGGACTCAAATAAAAATTTTAAAATGTTTAAGACTTCAACAAATAAGTTACAAAAGGTTAAGTCCTAAATTTGTATTTTTCCTATAAACTAATAAGATATGCTATGTGTCATAGTTAACGGAAAAATTAATGAAAAGGTTAACAAGAAACTAATAGAGGATTTATTTCAAAACTTTTACAAAGATGGAGAATTTAAATGAAAATTTTGAAACATTGAGAACTTGAGCAAGAGAGGTAGAAAAAAAGTTGAGTCTTAAATTTGTACCCTTTCAAAAAAAAAAAAAAAAAGTAGTGGTCACTATATTTTGAGAAAATACCACATTAACCATTAAATTTTTATTTTAACCATTAAAACCACTAGACTTTCCAAAAAAAGTCCAGTTATACCTCTAATGACTTTTCAATCATATGACAACTAGAAATTCTCTAAGGCATTTATGACTTTTTCTTTTTCTTGGTCAAAGTATCCATATCATCCTAAATGTGAATGTCTATTCATTCCCCTCTAAACAATCAAATTATTCAAAAATAAAAATAATGAGGGAACACTACTCTAAGTAAAAGAAATTTAGAATTCTCACAAGTTTTTACACATTTTTATTTGAAAATTTTTTTGTCATAGCACTACTTTATTGAATCTTAACTTGGGTATATTTCAATTAATTGTACATTTGCCTAAATAAATTGAAATTTCTTGTTGCCCCATGATCTTTGCATGGTTTAATAGAAGCTAAATTTATGGATGCTACAATAATGGTGTTGTATCATAAGAATGACTTTTTCTCCGTCTTCTCTCTTTCATCAATTTTGATTCATTCTTATTTGAATGTTATCAACTAATTTAATCTTGGTAAAACACTTAAGCTCTTATTGTTATTTAGTTCATTGTTGTCGTTCTCTCTTGTTTTTAGGATAATGGATGGCAAAATTCTCATACTTAACCTTTTTTTAGATAATAATATTTCCTTGCTATTTTTTTCTTTAGAATTTTGGAGGGAAAGGGACCTATATTTTTCAATATCTTTATATGTAGAATGACATATATATATATATATATATATATTATAAATACCATATAGGAGTTTTAGTTAGCACTTGATTGGAAAATCATTAGAGTTGTATGATTGGACATTTTTTATAAGTTTAGTAGGTTTGACCATAAAAATAAAAATTTAGTGATTTGTATAGTATTTTTAAAAAGTATAGTAGTGTTCGGTAGATTTTTATACTCGAAAGAGAAAAGAAATTATCTATTCTTTTGGAACCAAAAAAGCTCTCACAAGTCCATTATTAGATCTAATGAAAAAGAAGACGGACTCTATGCATATTATGTTTGTTTTTTGTATAGGTCAAGGCTTAGCTCCACTAAACATGTGTATTTGGGTAACATATTGTCTTGTTCCACAAAGTGAATAGAAGATATTTCAAGAGGAGGCCAAATTTTGTAAAACCAACTAAGATTCATATTTATCTTCACTAGTCATAACTTATCCAGAAGTATCGGGAGACTTGAAATTCAAAGAGGCTAGATTTTGTGAGAAGATAATTATCATATTTTGCAAATTAACATCTTGGAAAAACTTCAAGGAGATTTAAATTGGTCAAATATATACCAACGACTATCTTACTAACCGTTATAACTGAGACATTAAAAAATATTCCAAGAAGTCTTCGAATTATCACATAAGAGAACAACTAGTGAGATCATGAAAAAGATATTTTGAAGTTTACTTACTTAAAATCAAAATAATTTTATTGTTTTCTATTTATTAGTTGAACAAAACTTAAAGGATCCTATCATTTTATTTTCTCATGAAGCTAATACGATTTTCTATTATCTAGGAGACTAGATCGCTATAAATTTATGTAGTTTGTAATAAGTTTGAAGGTAGCATGGCGTAATTGAAGCTTATAAAGTAAAGATATGCTCTCTTTATTTTAAATTTAGTGGAACATTTAGTATGGATGACTGGATCTCCAATAGTGAAGCTAAAAGAGTGGATGCAAGCACAAGATCGAATTACTATAAATCCCTTTGTTCAAGCTTTTTCCAACCCTTTCTCCTTTATTATTGTTTTTAATATTTGTGTATAGTTAGAATTATTTTAGAGGCACTTATCTAAAATTTTCACTCATTATACTAAATAATCAAGAGGACCCTAAATTGAAAATGTTTTAATTTTAATTAGCAATCAATCCCCCTTCACCCTCTTCCTACCACCGCCCCCCACCCGCCTCTTGATTGCTCAAGAGAGACCAATAATGTATTTTAATTTATATCAAACACATGTCGAGTGCTCAAGTGCTCACTTGCTCCTTATTCTAGTACAACAAATGGTTGCTAATGGTGTCTAGTAAAGTAGTGTTTTTATCAGTGTTGTTAAATTCAGTCTAAGTGGTTGTCTTGAACATGTAAGAAGATTAAGAGTTAAAAGGATAAATCGAGTTCAATCAAAGGTTAAACAAAAATTAGACCTAATAGGTTTCATTATCGAATTAAGTTGAAACAGGTTAGACCATACAGGTTAATTTAGGTTTGATAACACTGATTTTAACAAGTTAAAGCTCCATTAGATGGCAATGTTGCCAATGGATAAGTTAAGATACTTAGTTGGAGATCTACGGAAAGTTCAAATTTCACATGCAATATCATCTTTTTTACTATTTTATTGAAGTGCAAAAGTAATTTGTTCTATTCTTTACTATTTCTTGCTCTTGAGTTTCTATAGAAAGATATTGGGTAAAACCCACTAGATAATTTTATATATTCGAAAAATACCATACTAACCATTAAATTTTTATTTTAACCATTAAAACCATTAAACTTTTCAAGGAAGTCAAATCATATTAATCCAATGACTTTCTAATCATATGACAATTGGAAAGTCCAACAAGGCATTTGTGAATTGTCTTTTTTTTTTCTTTTTTTTTTTTTTGTCTAAGTGTCTACACGTCATTCAGCATGTAAATGTCTATTCATTTCCCTCTAAAAAGCCCAAATTATTTGAGAAAAAAAAATATTTGTGGGGGAACATTACATTAATTAAAGTAAAAGAAATTTAGAATTCTTGCAACTTTTTATACATTTTTATTTGAAAAATTCTTGTCATAACACTACTTTATTGATCTCAACTTGTGCATATTTCAATAACTGTACATTTGCCCAGGCCAATTGAAATTTCTTGTTGCCCTATCATCTATGCGTCATTCAACAAAAGAAGAATCCACTTATGCTATGATGACGATGCTGTATTATAAGAATGACTTTTTCTCTATTTTCTCTCTTTCACCGGTTTTGGTTCTTCTTTATATTTATTTGAATGTTAATAATTAAATTATCCTTAGTGTAACACCTCGGATCTAATTGTTGCTTAGTTCATTGTTGTCATTCTATCTTATATTTAGGATAATGGATGGCAAAATTCCAATACTTGACCTATTTGAACATAAAAATATTTTCTAGCTATTTTTTTTACTCTAAAATTTTAAAGGAAAAAGAACATATATTTTTCAATATCTTTATACGTAAGACGACATATATACAAGTCATAAATAGCATGTGGGATTTTTAGTTGCCATTTGATTGTAAAATCATTGAAGCCGTATGATTGGACTTTGCTGATAACTTTAGTGGTATCGATCGTTAAAATAAAAATTTAGCGACTTATATGGTATTTTTTAGAAGTATAATGGTGCCTTTTGAATTTTTTACTCGAAAGAAAACAAAAAAAAAAATAATCTATTCTTTTGGAACCAAATAGGCTTTCACAGGTCGAAGATGGACTCTATGTAGGTCGGCATGGTAAAAGAAAGGCCAGCCCATCTCGTTTTCTTGTTGGGCTGGAGTAAAGAGCGGAGCACAAGTTAGCCCAAGACATATCAGGCCCATAAAAGGATTCAGAACGTTAAGTTATTTGAATTACCATTAGGTTCGGAGAACCGTTGGAACCCGAACCTCAATCCAAACCTAATCCGCGTTCTTTTACCTTTCACTTTTCCTCGACGGATCTTTTCAAATCTCACTTGCCATAACATTCGAAACAAAAACCTCTCTCTTTTCTTGATCTCGATTTCCGTCGTGACATCTAGTTTATGTCTCAGAAACCTCTTCATTCAAGTCCATGCAATTATAAAACTGAACTATCATATAGATTTTTCGCATAAAAGTTCAGGTTTGCTGTTCTCAATACCGGTGCCTCGTAGAGACGGAAAGATTGTTGAGTTTTGAAGAATTGTGGAAATAAGTGGAGAAGATGATAGAAAGACCCGTAAAGAGATCGTCTTTCGGTAAGGTAATGCGAAAGACGCTTTCGGATATCACGAACTCGCCGGCTCTAAGTATAATGTCCAAGCAAGATGAGAAAAATAAACTCGACTTCTCTCCAGGAGCAAAATCTTATGTTGATCAACTTCTCAAGGTACAAACTTTTTATGAAAATTTTTTTTGAGTATTCTTTTTATTAGTTTCATTTCAATTTCCTCATTTTTTGTCCTTTTTTTTTTCTATGAATTGTGGATTAGGAAAACATGTCGTTGGTCAAAGCTATTGAAGAGAGAAAGTATCCTTTGATTTACTTTACGTTCACAATCTGTACCTGTTACATTCATTTGTAAAGAAAATGGAATTGTTGAATAATTAATGCTTATATGGTGAAATTGGAATTTCTTAACAAGTGATTCAATAGAAAAATTATCGAACTGAGTGGTGCTGAGCTGCGAAGATTGCGAATCACCTGTCAAAAATTTCAATTGCAAAATAGAGAACTTGCTCAAACTAATAGCCAACTTTTGGCGGTTAGTCTACTACAATACCTCATATTTGATGTCTATTTGTTATGCCATCCATTTGATTATGTACTGACTAATTTGCTTAATCTAACTGCACAGGAGCTTAATTTGGGGAGAGAAAAGGTACATCATTCATTAAATTAATTGAGCAATCTTAACCTCGATTCAGAATTTTGAATCTTCTAATTCTGAGTAGATTAGGGAAATTTTGCCTTCCGTGAGCTGAAAATTCACGGCTTGTTTCCATTGTGTAGTTTGTATAATTTTTGTTTAATTTTACTACGATTCAGTAGATCATTTAAGAGATATTAGTTGATAATATAATTCTATTCAGAAAATGATAATGTTGAATTATATGATCAGCTGAATTGTGATAAATCAGACCGAAAGTGTCAAAATATTAATAGAAGAGACAAATGATTGATGGAATTTAGGCATTGAATAGAGATTATCTCAAGTTGTTACTTTCGTTTTCTTTAATTTTTCAGACAAAAGCTCTGCAGCATGAACTTATGTGCAAGGATGCTTTGCTCAAAGCGAAAAACCTCGAACTCGAGGTAGGAAAATGGTGAAGTGTGATTGTCTTTTTGCAGGAAACGCACGTGAAAGCATCAATCCTTGAATTTAGTTGCTGTATTTGTTTAAAGGCATTGGTTTAAGGTGGATGATTTCTACTTCGCATGATGATGCATATCCTATCCATATTGTTACAGAAACTAAAAGATATTTTGAGGTATTGCTTAAGAAAAATAGATTCAATGATACTAATATGTTACGTAACTTGATGATTGGCATACAAGTACCAATTTAAAAACTACTATTGATGTTTTTATGTATTGGTATCTTATTAGTACTTTTATACCATTAATCAAGCTTTGTAACGTATTAATACCGTTGAAGCTTTTCTCATTGATGAGGGGATACATTCTTATTCGACTCTTTGTATTGTCTGTCTTTATGCAATCATAATCTGCATTTAAAATGGTGCAAACATGTAACTTACAATGGCAATCAGGTAGATAGCCTATCCAATCTATTTAGCCTAAAAAGAGATTATGAGATGGATAGATTGCTTCTTACTATATTAGAATTTGTTCTTTAATGAAGCACACATCAATCCTAAAAGAGGCCCACACCCCTAAAGCGCCTTTGCCTGTTGGGGAATGGGAGAAGGTTACAGGTGCTTGCGTCAGGGCATTGAAACTGTTAGCAGTATCTTATCTGCAACATAAGTTTCATGATACTGCTAGCAGCTTCTCTGTTTCTCTGTATCACATAAAGCATGATCCCCGTGATGAAACTATCTGAAAACATTCTCTAGTGATGTCCCTTCTCTGTGCCAAGGCTAAATGGTACACTTTTAACTAATTTAGGCTGTTAGATGACACTGCACCAAATTTTTTGAATAACTCAAGTAAGTAGTGTCGAGAAAGATAACACAGTAAAGTAAAAGCAACAGTGATTTAGGTAAATTCTCCTGAATCGTGGCAAGGAGGTCATCATTATTATTGTTATTTTTTTTTAATTGTGATTTACCTGCATATGTTGAATTTATACTAGTTGAGGAATATCTGCCTACTTAACATTGTATCCATTCCATTTGGCAGAGCAAAGCAGTATGTAAATTTAATTTTGTTCAGTCTCTTTTCTTCTTCATTTCCTAGAAATCAGCGACTGCAGCTCATCTTCCGATTACCTGTGCATTTTGGCAGAAGGAAGAAGAAGTGGCACCAGCACAAACTTCTCAAAAGAATGATGACAACAAACATTGTGATAATAAGAAGAGGAACACCAAGAGAAGCCAATGTAATTATACTAGACAAAAGTTTGTTGTTTTTAATTCCTCCACCACCACCCCCCACCACTACATACTTGTAGAAATAGTCGTTATTCACACTGGTTTTGGATTTGCATCTTATCATACTTGCAGCAATGGGGGCACCCACAACAAGTAAACATGATGCCGATAAGGAGAAAAATGACAACAAAAGGTATGAAAATCTTACCTTTTCCTCTGCCATCTATACATGTTGCTTTTAACAGAAAACATAACAGGGTTAGCTTCTTTGATCCATTGTTAAAAGCTGTAAAAGTTGAAAAACCTTCTGTACTTTTCCTTTTCCTCTCTTTTATCCTTATGCTATTATAATGTCCAATTGTTCCTTTGGTAATGCATTCTCATTATGAGATGTGCATGTGCTTATTCTTGCATGTTTCAGACATCGTTTGAAGAGGCAATCAGCATTATGCAGATCACAAGAGCCAGACCCGGCAGAAGACTTATTTGAGATTGAGGAGACCAAATTCCCCACAATGCGGATGCTTGCTAGATCAGCTAATGAATCCAGCCCGGGTAATTTCGAGTCATCTGCCAAAAGAGAAGAAAGCGGCACTAGGAATTCCTCCCCTAAAGCTGAAGACCCTACTGCATCCAAGAGGCCATTTGAGAGGCCTTCACTTGGAAGGCCTGTTCGAAGAGCAACAGAGAGAGTTCAGTCTTATAAGGAAATTCCCTTGAATGTTAAGATGAGAAGAGTTGAATGAAAGTGAGAGCATCCTTCTTGGATGAAAAGATCGGTCTTTCATTCTTCTTGGATGCGGCCCATATTGCGAGTGCATCTGCATCGCTCACTAGTTTTGTTGCAAAATCATGTGCTGATTTATTTCTGTCGTTGTGAAATCCCCGCTAAAAACAGGACAGAATGTATTGTTTTATGTTGAATACTCAAACAGGATTTAATGTTAGTATTTGCGCATGAAAGATTGGTTAAGGTAGGAAAATTTTGAGGAATTGTGTTGGTTTAAGTTGATAGATTCTTCTCACTTGGTCATAGGATCCCAATATCGACGTTTATTGCTGGACTATGACATCAGTCACGGTTATACAAAGACTGGCTAACAAAATTCATAAAAACTAGAAGTTTGACTTCTAATAAGGAGTTCATGTACGAATTTCGGCCTGAAATTTTTTATATTCAAGGCTCCATTATTTCAAGGTTCATAGAATGAATATGGATCGCAAATTACGATAACAACACCTATCTTAAGGACCTAGAAAGGGCAGGCTCTTAAAAGAGCGAAAGTTGGGTCAGTCTCTCATTTTATTTTCATCTCTTAGGAAACCCATTGTTGTCAAAATACAATGAAATTTCTGTAGAGATTTTTTTTTTTTTTGAAGGAAGTTGGGGGGGGTGCGGGGGCGGGGGGGTGGGGTGGGGTGGGGTTTGTTGGTGTGGGCATATAGATCTATAATAATAAATAATCAATTTATAGTGTAAAGTAAAAATTGTCAAGCAATAAATATAGAGTATTTATTAAATCTATAAGTTTAAACTTTTAAAAAAAAGGTTATGGCGTAAACCTCAACATGTATATGGTATATGATCAAAGAGTTCATGTACGAATTTCAGCTTGAAATTTTTTATATTCAAGGCTCCATTATTTCAAGGTTCATAGAATGAATATGGATTGCAAATTACGATAGCAGCACCTATCTTAAGGACCTAGAAAGGGCAGGCTCTTAAAAGAGCGAAAGTTGGGTCAGTCCCTCATTTTATTTTCATCTCTTANCCCCCCCCCCCCCCCCCCCCCCCCTCTTGTGATAAACACATCACCATAGAGAAAATTTATTGCTTTCATTTTTTTATGGATCCCTATACAACCATTTAACTCCTCCCTTCCCCCTACCAAAAAAGAAAAACAAAAAAAGTGTTTCTGGAAAGGATTTTTATTAGAGGCATTACAAATAACCAATAAGAAGTTTCTTTTAGGTTTTTAGGTTTCATAAGATATAGTAGAATGAGATAAGCTTAATTATTTGAAATAATTATTTAGATTAGTGGAATGATCCAAATGATTAGGTTCATATTTGGGATGATTAGAAAGTTTTTCATTGATAGGTAAAACTTAGTCCATTAAACTTGGCTTGTCTAGTCTTGGTCTTTCTCAACATCTCTTTGGATGTGCATTAATGGCTTCAAAAAAGTTAGTTAATCTCATTTTTTTATCTTTAAGATGATTTGATAATAGTAATTGATTGTCTAACTTTATAAATACCACATAACACTTATCTTTGTTATTCCCTTGGAAATCTTTCAAGATCTCATATGAAAGGTTGAAATTTCTTATATTCAAGCTATCATGGTTCTAAAACTGAATAGCTACAAACTAAATTATTCAGTCCCTCTAGTTGTCACACTAGTATGAAGGGCCTGTATACATTCATCTATCTCATCCTACTTGATGTGTCATTTCAAATTATAACACTCATGTCTTATTACATGAAGAGTGTGACTCACACTACACACACATGATACTCACCTAACAAACCCTTATACTCTATATGCATACAATTCTTACTCATTGAAGTTTTTAATATAAAACATTATGAAATACCGTATGTGCCTAATAAAGCAACTAGTGGATATAATAATTTTATATAACAATTAAAAGCTATACCAAATCAATATAAGTTAAAAATGTAAATGAACTAAGTTAATGTACAAGTGATTCAACTTTATATAAAATTATGTGTTGGGTTTTAGGGTTTTGAATTACAAATTTACGCAACAGATTTTATTTTTCTTTATTAACCCTAAACGCCCTAGAATTCATGCTTATCAATTAAATCAAGAAAGGACAAAATATTTTACCTTGTTTGAAGTGTTACAAAATTATGGTTAGGCGGATTAGTAGATGCTAAAAACCACTATCACCTTTTATCAATATCTACACACAAGCAAACGTACTGTAATGGGCTACAGTATGTTAGCACTATAGGACAAATCTGTATTCATCTAGAAAATCTCTCTTAATCTCTCGTGTTTTTCTCTCTATTTTTAGTCTATAGAATTTCTCTACAAGTCTAATGTTAATGGCAGGCATCAGCATAACTCCAATAGAGAAATGCCTCTATCCATGTATAGAGGAACAATAATATCTTCTTAAAGATATTACCGAATAATGGGAGATATTATAGATATTGACAATATCTAATACGTTATATCATTATTTATTATTTTTCTCCAAAAAATAATAAATGCCATTATTTATCATTCTTAAACTATATTAGAATAATAAATATTTTCAATAATTCCCTTAGCCCATTTGGTTTGTTCTTTTGTGTGTGACCTTATAGGTTTACCTAATGTTGTCAATAAGCTTAAAACTCATTTCGAACCTACGAGATATAAGTAACCTCTAGCAAGACATTATGCCTACTCAAACTAAGTGAAGGTTCGTGATCCGATTTTACCTATTAAATAGTTAGTTATTAAGTCCCTTTATCATACGATATCTAATGATTAAACATAAGGTATGGATCAAGGCATTCTTATATTGTTCAATCACTCATTTCTTAAATCTAAAGTTTGACTAACTAAAACAAATGACATTGATAACTCTTTATCAATTCATTTGACCATGACCATCCATTTTCTTAATCTTTCCTTTAAGGGGCTCAAAAGATATCTCTCTCAAATTAATGAAATGAATAAATTCCTTCATGAACACTCATATTCCTCCACATAGTTTACTTCATATCCAATCATATTCTTATAATCATCCAATTTAAAAAAATAATAAAGAACTGAATTAAAACATGAAAGTTACTATATAAGAATCTATGGTATCATCAGGTCAAATGACTAAAATAACATTACAACGAGTAATACTTATCGAATTGATCCACGTAGTACTCTTATAATGGGTCAATCCAATACATTCTTATAATCATCTGATTAAAAAAAATAATAAAGAACTAAATCAAAATATGAAAGTTACTATATAGGAATACATGGTATCATCAAGTCAAAGGACTAAAATACCACTGCGGTGAGTAGTACTCATTAAACTGATCCATGTAGTACTCTTACAATAGGTCGATCTAATATAACGTAATCCTACATGTATATATGTATTGAATTAATATCTCATATCTATAATCAGTAAAATATGATTATTATTCTACCTTCATATTAGTCTTAATTCATTATTATTCTTTATAACAAGTGATTAAGGATAATATAGGATAATGTTGTCATCACTTTATGATCTTACTATTAAAGTCACCTACTACAATGACATAAGGAATAACAAATATTTAAGGAATCTTTTTATCATGTTAAAGGGTCAATAATAACATGATAAATAAAATGATTCATATCATAAATATTTAAATAATACAAAATCCATATGACTTAAGGTACATCACTAGCATTATGATCTAACAAAACTCAAGCTTGATTTAAACCTATTCAACTTAATAGGCTTATGAGCCTCATCGAGTTTTATCAAATCCAAATTCAATTGAAAAGAACAAAAGAGATTCTAAATAGTGAACAGGTTAAAAAATTTAAACTCAATCAAATTTGAGTTAAGTTCAAATCTTAAATTTTCAAATGGATTTTGAACTCAATAGTGTTTAAGTTTGAATCAATTTGTCTAAACCTCTAAAATCAAAAGAATGGTATTTTACGCCTTTACATGAAAGTTCATATTGTTTCTCCTAGGTTTCTCACACTTGTATATTGGTTAAATTGCAAGTTGGGCTAAATTTTATGGCCCAATAAGATTGGTATTTACCTTAGGATGACTTAAGTGCTAGCTCTTACCATAATACTAAGCATAACTTTAACTGGTTCATGGTTTTAAAGACAAGCCAAACTGACAAATAGCATATGGTTATTGCACTTGTTCAAGTTAATTTCAACAATTTCTTGAAATTAACGTTAAAAAAGGGTTAAAAGGCACTTTAATTAATAGTCTATCCTTTTTAAACACCCATGTTGCAAGTATACCTACATCGCTTTCTAGCTTTCTTATCAAATTATGTCCAGACTTATTTATACTATTTTGAAGTCACTACAAAAAATACGGTAGAAGTATTGTTGTATGCTAAATACTTAAAAGGATTTAATTTTAGCATTTGCGAATGCATGGACATAGAAAGATTGGTTGTTAAGGACTTATATTGGTTAAGTAGAGAGATTCTCACTTGGTCATAGGTTTTAGTTGATAAGCTTTTCAAACGTAAGCCTCCAAGCTTAAGTCGATCTCCTTAGAGCATGAGTCAAGCCTAAAAGTTCATCACTGACTTATTAAGAGCCCAATTCACACTCCCTAAAGCTCACTCGACCAAGACTAAGTTGCTAACATAAAGAATGACCTTCTTAAGGCACAAACTGAGCTTCCAACAAATTAGCCAAACTAATTAGAAGACTTCGTTTGATCTCTTATTACGTATCACCTTCTAACCCTTAGACTTTAGGCTTTGAAGCCCATAATGTATAGGCTTAGTCCACAGGGATGGTCCATTTAGATTGGGAAAGTCCACAACTAGCATGCAATAGAACCGAGATCTTCTTTAACATATCTCGAGTCTATCTTCAAGATATAGTAAGTGAATTTCAAAGATACAATGTGCCTTCCAAAAATATCTCATCAATCACTCTTATAAATACCAGGTAATTCCACATGTAAAGGGATGAGAGCTTAGACTTAAGGAAGGATCGATTTTGAACGATGAACCGACCCGCCACTAGCCAAAGACCTATTGGTTCATGTAAATCTAAGCGGTTCAAGCCTCTTACCTATCTACACCACTAAGCCTAAATTGAAAATTTTTTTTTTTGAGCAGTTTACATATATATATTTATGCATAGTATATTATATATTTATACATATTATTATGCATTCTACATATTAGCATATATATTATACATACTACATATTATATATTATATAAATATCATACATATTAACAAATGTAATATAATATATGCAAATAATATGCATATTTTACATATATATACATATATAGTAAAACGTTAACAAAAAAAAATTTACTAGAGATCCGGTTTACAAGCTAAAAAATCAGCTTGCAAATCGGCAGGCCTCATGAACCGATACGAAACCGACCTTAGGTAGGCCGGCCACAATTAATGGAATGTTGAATCATGGCCTGATGGTTCTAGTCGGTTTAGGCTCGACCTCACATGTATGGGAGCTTTCACTCTTCACACACACATAACTCTTTTACATTCCTTCAAACACCCTTCTTCCTAAATACCAAAGTAACATTAAAACTACCTTTGGTAACCCTCTTAGCTTATGTTAGCTAGTGTTTGTAGATTGCCTCCAACCTCAATCACCCACAACTTTCTTTAAAAAAGGGAAATCACCATCACCAAAACCTAATTTAAAGTCTTATCACGGAAGTTTAAAGCTTGTTAACTATGACATATATATAACAGCCTCGTTAACAAATTCAAAATAATAATAATAATAATAATAAGTTGACTTGCAATATAGATAGCATATGAGTATCAGCAGAGCAATTATACAATAATGAGTTGATGTACACAGATATTTAAACATAAGATATGACGAGCTCACGGCCTGAAATTTGGATATTCAAGTCTCCTTTGGGCCATTCAAGATTCACAGAACGAATATTGATTGCAGAATTACGATTACAACACCGATTTGAAGGCCTTGGCCTGTCTGGCGACCTAATGCATTTCTTTCCTCATTTTATTTTCATCTTTTAAAAAAAACTCGTTATTTTCAAAATATAATGAAAATTCTACAGAGATTTTCTTTGTGAACATACAAATCCAAAATAATGAATATTTAATTTTTATTCTCCATTTCTGTCACTGAAAAAGAACATAGCTAAAGAAGGCAATCGCGTCATGAGATAGATTAGAGTTTTCGATTTAAATTCGAAATGGTCTTGGCCAAAAAGGGGAAAAAAAATCGAAATGGTCACATATCATTTTTGCTACTTTTAAGTGAAGGTAAAAATTCTTAGGCATTAAATATAAACTTATAGTAGATCTTTAAGTTTAAACTTCTAAATAGAATGGTCATGATACAAACATCAGTATAGTATATGATATATGATTAGAAAGTTCTAAGGTCAAACTTTAATATCATCATTTAACCCTTATCTAATTAAGTGGCTTTTAGATAAGCCGCTGGCACAGCGGAAATTAACATAGTATGAAGTTCACAACGTTGCTTCATTGCTCATTTAGGCCACCTTTAGTCAGGACAATTGGTACAAATTGTCCATCTAATGGGCTTTAGGTGAATAGCCCACAAGAAAAGGGACGTGGATTAATAAATATTAAAAACATTAAATTACCAAGTTTATACATGGGCTTATGGATTCATTTCTTCTGGTGTTAAATTAAAAAAAAAATTGTAATAATTAAAAAGAGTGGCTTTATATGAAGTTTCCAAAGAAAATTTATAGCTTTCGTTTTTTGTATAGATCCTTGTACAATATAAACTATCCGATCCAATATATATATATACACATAAATAAATAAGAAATTATATTAGAGGCACTACCAATCACCAATAACAAGTTTCTTTTAGAACCCAGATTGTTGAGGAAATAAAATGCAGATTTATTAAAATGAGATAAGTTCAATCATTTAAGATAATTCTTTAGAATATTGGAGTGATCCAAATGATTAAATCCATATTTGGGATCATTTAGGGAGCTTTCATGTGGTAGGTATGGAATCAAGTCATCAAAACTAGCTTGTCTAGTCTTAATCTTTCTCCACATCTCTTTGGAAGCTTATTAATGGCTTCAAAAATCATGGTATGATCTAATATAATTATTGATGGTTGAACTTTATAAATACTACTCAACACTTATCTCAAGGACCTTAGAATAAAATTTCTTATATTTAAGCTATCACAAATGAAAACTACAAAAGTAAAGTGTTTCAGTTCCTCTAACTTGCACACTCGCATGAGGGGCTTGCATACATTATCTATCTCATGCTTCTTGATGTTTTATTTTAAGTTATAGTACTCACCTCTTACCACATGAAGTGCGTGACTTACAATATAAACATGTAGTACTCACTTGATAAATCTTACCCTATATACATATTCAATTCTTAAACATTGAAAATTTTAATAAAAAACATTATGAAACACCGTAAAAGCTATATCAAATCAAGGTGTAAATAAACTAAATGGGCCTGGAGGCTACTTAACTTTATATGCAACTATGATCAAGCTCAATTGGAACCTATTAATAAAGCCTTTTGGATATGGGTCTATTAGTCCCATCCCAATCCTCTTAAACTCATTCCTTACTTTGGGTTGCTTTTGGCCTAAGCTTAGAGTTTGGCCTATCTAACCATGGCAAGTCTCCAATGGTTAGAAGACTCCGGAAAAGGGCAAAAGACTAAGTTAATAACCATTTCCTGTTTTTTTGGGACCATGTCGGACATCATTAATCTACTCTTCAATATTCATGGAAGTGGCTCTGTCTACTAACTTTTCTCCAACAGTTAACACCACTCTTTTATAAATACAAGATCACCATCCAATGGTAAACTACTTGATACCTTATACACTTACGCTTGTTAATTACTTTCAAGCTCTCATACTCTCCAAATACCCATTACTGACTTAAGCATCAAAGTAGTTACACCGGACAACCTTTCAACATACCCTCACTATGTTCTCTTTTGCAAGCCTCACCATTCATGCAAAGTCCAATCTTTGTTTAATCAATACCAATAAGATCCTTAAGACAACATTTGGTGCCATCTATGGGAAGGCTAATCCTAATTCCTACCTAAACACATTAAACATTCTCCCCTTCAACCTATTCACCTGCACATAAGAGTAGCACAGATGCTAGTTAGCCTTGATGAACTTATCCAAGTAATTATCGGAAGAGAACTCTGCCTCATCCAGGCCCTTCTCGGCATTAGACAACACTACCTTAAACCCCTTTATCTCTTTCCAAACGACATCATAGTTGCTTAGCTAGAGCAACACTTAGCTATGGTATTACAAAAGAAAGCAAATTAAAGTCAACTCGATGGTAATAGAGAAAGATATTAACCATGAATAACAAAGGCTTACCTACTAAATGAGTGAGCTCAAGTGACTTGCTATCTTAATTAGGCTGTCCCCTCCTACAGTCAACATCCCCTCGAAGATAATCTAGTTGCCAAGGGTATAAGACCCCAATGAGACCTGGTAACTGAGAGTCCAATGTTGTAATGTAATTTCATTGCCTTGGATCCTCCACTTTGCCCTTAGGAGCTTCCTATAATCCTCTTGTATTATGTGAGACATATGACACTTCCTTGAATGAGTCTAACTCAATCCCCAAAAACCAGAATTCGTTGAGGACATCAAATAACTCATCCCCAACCTCATCGATATACTTATAGGGATGAGCGATCGACTATTCATGCCAAGTTGCTCGGTTTAAAAGTATCTTTGCTCTTCTTCTTCTTGGCTACAGGCGCTGGTTCCTTAGCAATCTCTGGCTTCTTTCTCTTTTGTTCGACCACCCCGGACAAGACAACGGCCTCAGCCACCTCCTCTTCCCTCCTATCAGGAGGGGCAATACAAACTAAGTTTGGCTCCTTAGTGCCAATAGGTTCATCCTCCACTGAAATGGGCATAAAGGTAAGGACAAGGGCAAGGGAAGGTAGGATTGCACTTACAAGTTCGACAACCAGTAGCTCTGTCTAGAGACTAAGAGGAATCTTTTGAAGAAGAGTAACTGCCTTAAGCTTGCTAAACTCCCCTTCTCTTAACTTTGACCTCATAGCCTTACCCTTAGGGTTGGAGGTCTTTGTGCTCGATTTCCCTTTGGCCTAGCAACGCATCATTAGATCATCCATCAAAGGACACGTAACTTCCATAGCTATCCTCTTGCCTACAAAATGAAAAAAAAAAAAGTAAGCAATCAGTCATGAAGAAGAAGACAAAATAAAGAAAATACAAGACATTGCCGTTTACCAACTCCACCAGGACAAGCATTAACAAGGAAGATCCTTCTCCCATTTTATTAAAAGAGACGTTGAACAAAGCATAACTTTACATACTAACACAACAAACGAAGGCATTTATAAAAGAAAACAAACCTATACCTTTAGCCCACTTCTTTACCATAGCCTTCTTCATATTAGAGAAGAGCTCGAAGATTAGATACCAGAAGTATCTCTCTACCATCTCTGCGTCATTTATTTCATTACCATTCCTAAGGGCCATGAAGGCTTGAATCTCTCATGTGGCCTCGGCATTGCTGGGGCTAAGCTCCTTCTAAGCCCTAGTTCAATCCATCTCATCCAAAAATCTACCTCCTCGGGCAACTCAACTACTACGTAGTCATCTTGTTAGCTTTTGATGAAATCCATAAAGCTATAAAATAACTTCTTCCCCGTACGAAGTTAAAGGTACGAATACCCCTCCCCCCACAAAGTAGTTAAAAAGCTCAGGGGTGACTCTTATCACCAAATATTCACAAAGCGCTTGGAAGGCTTTCAACACCCTCTACCCATTGGAAGGGACCTGTACTGGACTGCACTGGTGAAAATTCAAGAGGTCCTTCTCAAATTTGCTCAAAGGGAGGCATTACCCAAACTCCAAGTGCTTTTCAAACACTGCAAAACACCTCCCTAATAGTGGGGCCACCCTTTCTTCCTTACTTAGCAATCGTATCTTCTACCTAGGAATTAACCCAACGATAAAGTTACTTAAGATCCAATTGGAGGCAGAGGCCTTGCTTCCACTTACTCGGTTGCTTAGGCCCTTGCTTATCCTAGGTTCCTTAAACAAATCCCTGGGATATAGTAGGGGAATATATATGTATACATCCCTAGGGATGGTATTGATGAGCCTTACTTTATCTAGTGCCTTCACTACCATTCTAATGGAGTTGTCGAGCTATACTAGTGATGAGACTTCGTCCTCTCATGTAGGGGGAGGATCACTCTTAGTGGTTTTGGAGTCAGAGATGTTGTACTTTGACACTTCTAAATGCATCTCACTTATGCTGGTTGACATAATTATTAAAGAATATGAAGAAGAATGAACTTTATTGGAAAGTTTGCAAAGAAGATCAATATAAGAGAGAGTGAAGTTTGCAATATTGGAACTGAGAAATTACAAAAAAGTAACTTTCATCACAATTATGGTATTTATAGGCCAACTATTTTAGAAAATGTATCAGTGGTTATAGGGATTTGTATAAGCACAAATCTCTTGGAATACTGTAGTACAAACACCTGGAGTTAGTTTTAATCGAATGGATACATTCAAAAGACGAAAGGCATGTAGCAACATGTTAGTCTGCTGTGATAAGACACTTGTCAAATTGCATTAAATGCACTAAAAATGGGCGCGATAAAATAAGGATTTGAAAAGTTATTTTCATAAGAAGTTTCCTCGAGGCCCCTTCAACTTCCATAAGATAACTTGCTTGATATACCATTGGAACTATGGTTTAGATTAGATATATCTCCCACCCGAACAATGGTTAGCTTATTTCAGCCTAGTTTACTAAGCACCTCACCTTTGCAACTCTTGTGTAGTCTCCACCTTAGGTTATCTCGTCTAGTTCAACAGAGGTGTGCCCTACTTGAACCCAATGAAAGGCAAATTGCTCAGTCTAAAGAGGTCGGACCTTTCGTGTCCCACCTTGGAACTGTCTCATTCATCTTTGCTCGAAGGGTAGTCTGATCAAATAGGTTGCATTTACTCAGCCCCTGTATTAGTCAACTCGAATTTCTCCACCTTAGCTTTACGTTAGATCAAACCTCTTTGCCTTGGCCCCTATAATAGCTCAGACTCCTTTACCTTGGACATTCGCCTAACCAAATTGACTACATGCATAAGAAACCAATTTTTCCTCTCCTTGCCTTCATTATGGCAACGAGACTGGGTAGGTGGGGGGGTGAAAAGGACATGGGCCCCTTAGACCTGTTAGGCCCATCTCGATTTTCTCATGTTTATTCCTTACCTCAAGCTACTCTTAGCTCAAGCCAAGAGTTCAGCTTGTCCAACTATGGCAAGTCTCTAATGGCTAGAAGACTCCAAATAAGGGCAAAAGACTAAGTCAATAACCACTTTCTATTTTTCCAAATCACGTTGGACATTATAAACCTACTCTTCAATACTTACGGAAATAGGTCTGCCTACTAATTGCTCTCAAACTATTTGCACTACTTCTCTATAAATATAAAACCACCATCTAACGGTAAACTACATGAGACTTTGCACACTTACGCCTGCTAATTGCTTTCAAGCTCTTATACTCTCTAAATACCCATAACTAACTTAAACATTGGAATAGTCATATCGGACAATCTCCCAACAGATCTTAACTGTGTTCTCTTTTGTAGGCCTCACCACTCATTGAAGTCCAATCTTTATTTAATCAATACCAATAGGATCCGTGAGACGATATAACTTATTTGACTTAATGGCTCATAAGCTTGATTAAATTTAATTGTATATCCAGTTTTGTTAAATCTAAATTTTAATATAAATTTGATTAAAACAAATATAAAATTTTATAAGTAATGAATGAGTTAAAAAACATAAGTTCAATTGACTTTGACTCAAGTTCGAGTTTGAAATTTTTATTATCTAATTTGATCTCAATACTATTTGACTTGATTTAATTCGTTTTGATTGAATTTACTACTCAAATGGGAATAGTATTCACCGTAGGATGACTCAAGTCCTAGATAATTCATAGCATGGCACTAAGCATAATTTATCCCATCACTGATTCTAAAGCTAACTGAAATAGATCACCTGTTCAAACTTTAAAAATTTCTTGGAATTAACATTAGTATAATAAGATACACTTTAAAAATTTTATTGATCTATATAGTTTCACCACACTCAAAATTTAAAATTTACATCGCTCCTCCTCTGAGCCAAATCCTAAGTCTGCTATTTTCTGGAATTCCACGAAACTGGGAGCATGAGTGAGAAATTAACTAATTTTATTCCAACTGGAGTCACTCTCCAAGTCGTAAACATCCACCATCAGTGGAAACCGCGTATGTCTTTGTCTAAAATTTTTTCATGTACATAGTATAAAGCAGCTGCCATTGCCAACCCTCTTTCTTGTCCCTATTCATATATTTTCAAGAGTTAGATGATGATTCTTCCATTCACATAGGACTCCATAGACAAGCAGAGGAAGTAGTAGTAGATAGATAGATAGACAGCACCAATTTTTTCAACTAGAAATTTAGAAGCAGCCGCAATGGATAATCTAGCTTTTTCTTTTCTTAATTCAAGATAAAACCGCGTGGGTCCGCAAGAATGAAGACAAATAATGTAAATTTCCTGTTTAAAGTTAGTGAGGCAAATCATTTCACGTATGACATATTCCGATGTCAATCATTTTCCAAGCAAAACCTTATTTTGTACATGACTAAACCATATCTTTTCTTATCTTTCTTCCTACTTGCTTAGAGTGAAAGTAGGTTTTTTTTTTTTTTTTTAACTAACATTTAGAATTAGTCTAGGATTCTAGTTGTCATTCTCGTGACCTTTTATATTAATATATTAACTATGATTTCTTTTTTCTTTTTTGAATTCGGTGCTTTATCCTATAAAACACTTGCTTTTTCCTCTATTAGTTGCCACCGTCCAATAATCAACATTCACATGGAAAGACCTGCAAGAAAATTGACAAGAGAAAAAGGGCAGTTGGATATTTCTTTCTCCAGGATCAAAACTAGGCAAGCACGGTTCGATTTCGTTGTGTTTTTCATTTTAAATTAAACCAAATCGAAGTTTATTTTTTTATTTAAATCGACCCATACTGTTGGGTTAAGAATTTTTCTAAATTATAAAACTTCAGCATAATTAATTATCTCAAAAATCTTATATGAATAATATAGAATTCACATCGTATGTGCTAAATTAGTTTAATGATATAATGTATTGCCAGTAAGAGGTTGGTGATATCCATATCTATGCACTAAAAATTTTTTTAATTATATTTTAGGAACTAATTTTTTTCTTTTTATTTTTTAACATAAAGAAAGTATAGGATGTAAACTTTGAATAAATCAAGAAAGATAGCTGATAATTTATGATTATAAATAATAATACGAATACAGTTTAAGGAAAAGTATATATTTGGTTCTCAACATTTATCTATTTTTCTATTTGACTTATTAACTTTTTCTTTTATTTTTTTCACTTGAATATTCAATGTTTTTCAGCTTCTATAATTTTAGTCCTTTCATTAACTCTGTTAAAAATTTGTTGAGTGTTGAAATGTGTTTAACTTATGATAAGTTCACAACAATTAATCTGATATTATTATTAAATAATAAAAGTAAATGATATAAGAAGTAATAACGAAAATTATTAAAATTTAAAACAAAAAAGAAGGGAAACTTAGATGAAAAAGTGCAATTGAGGAGTCGATCAAGAAAATGATATCTAGACATGCACTAGCACTAATGAATAAGTTTTAAGAATCTATTATTCCTAATTTTGTATATTAAAATTTTACTAATATTTATACACCACTTTCATTCTATATAATATATTAATACTATTAAAATTTTTATCCTCATATAACATCAATGTCAAGATGAATATGATACTGCCAAAAGCTACGTAGAATTTGGGCAACGGAATTGATGTCTAAGCTCTCTTAATTGCGTTACGAAATCAAGCCCATAATTGACGATGCAAGTCACTAGGAGCTTACGGAAGACTTCCTCCCCGATGGAGACGTTAGCTCATTCAATAGGTCAAGTGAATGGAGGAATCCCCAATGATGGTAGAATAACTAAGGAGTCTTAGTCCTCGAATGCCGCCTAATATGATTTGCCAGCAGCAGAGGCATCTTTTGATGTGGAGATATCAACACCAAATCAGGAGTTACCACCTCCGTGGATGGCACAACCCTCTCGAAGTCGTGGTTGGCCACCCCAAGGTTAGAGGATACCAGGCCATGCCATGTGTCACCGCACAAGAGATTCCCTTCTCCTAAAGTGCTCATTCACCACTTCACTATCTCTTAACTTTATATTCTTGCTTGAATTCTGAAAAATAAGTTAGTTTTCTCTTCCTATCTTCTAAAACCCATTCCAAACCATCATTCTCACTAGGAGAACCATATAAGCTTTATCTTCATCCCCCATATATTTGAAAGTTTCTCTTATTCGATGGGTTTTGATCTACTGTAGCCTCATTAGGAGCATGGCATTAGCTCTTGACCAATTTGCTTATGCAGCCTTTAGAGTATTTACATTCCTAAAAATCACTACCCTTGTATGCTACTCACTACACAATGAACTCAAGTTGAGCATCCACTTGACCCCAAACTCTCGAAATGTGATATTCTCCTCAACCTAGATTCGTGATATCTTCATTATGAGGCCAATGTATCACCACTACCCGATCTCAAAGTTCATCAACCTTATTTTCTTCATTGTCCACCTTCACCTATTATCATCTCTATCAGAACATTGACCCTCTACACGCTTCCTCTTGCCTTCACTAATTTCTTCGTCCTATGAGATCATCTCTTACTAAGTGACTCAATGATAGGTTTGCCCATAAAAGCTCATTTGCAAAGGTAGGCAAATTCTCACTACAATTAGAGTCATGACATAGCTGCCCCTCTTATAGCAATGTCCTTCCTTTAGTGGTCATTTCTCTTAAGCTTAATCCATTTGAGTCAAGACTCCTAAAACAATTGCCTTTCTTGTAATAATGTCATTCTTTGGTGCTATTCTTATGACCTTAACCCACATGAGCCCTAGTAGGCTAAGCATATTGGGTAATATTTAGGCAGCTTAATGGAGGTATAAATTTGGCTCTAATACCGCTTATTATGGGATGGAAGGTTCTCTACTCGTAAAATTATTGTGTAGTGTCTAACCATCCCTTGACTTCACATATTCACTCGTATTCCGAATAGCAAGTGAATCTTCTCTTTCTATCTTCAAAGGACCATTCCAATTGCCATTCTTTCCACTAAGAGGGTCACCTAAGCTTTGTCACTATCTCACATATGTTTGGGTGGTTTTAACTTATCTGACTGGTTTTGACTTGCCATAACCTCATCAAAAGAGTGGCATTAGCTTATAGCCACATTGCTCATAGGAAGCTAGACCTACCTTTAGAGAATCTCACTTCTAGAACATACCATCCTATTGATGCTACTCGCTATATAATGAACCCAAGTTGAGCACTCGCACTTAACTCTAAACTCTTGGACCATAACACCATGACTAGACCAAGAAATTTTTTATTTTTCTTTAGCTTTTATTATATTATTTTAATTTTATTTATTCAATGACACTATGTCATGAAATTAATTATTAAAAATATATCAAAGCTAGATACATATTAGCACTTGACGGATTCTTCAATGGAGTATATGGGGACAAAAACCAAAATTTTTTTAAATGTTGAGAACCCAAATAGACAAAGAGAAACGTTAAAAACTCAAATTGAATATTAGCCAAATCATGAGAACTAAATATGTACTTTTCTATATTTATAATCCAAAATTTCATTTTAATAGTATGTTATAACAAGAAAAATTTTCTAACTATTTGATACTTAAAATTGTTCAATTTGGTTTGGTTTACTTCTCATTCAAACCAACCAGAAATTTGCAGTTTGAAAATTTCCTAAATCAAATAAGGAATAAAAAAAAAAAAAAAACAAAACTTTCAATTCCGTTTGGTTCAATTGGTGATTTGGACTTTTTTCCACCTTAACATGAGCAAAAATACATTTAGAAGATGAAGAAATTCATCAAAGCATAACTAAATAGTCATCCATGTACATCCCCTTCTTTATGAATGCCTAGACTTTCCCCTTTTTGAAATTGAGCATTTAGATTCCTAGATATCAACCAAAAACAAAAAAAAAAAGCTTTTGAAACTTTATAAGATCATTTTACCCTTTGTATCATAGCACACAAGGTAAAAAGAAAAGAATATAAAGAACGATAATTATGACAAAGCATATATAAGCTATACGAACAAAAATGGGAGCTCTCTCTCTTTTTCTCTAATTTTATGATTTTTCTTTCTAATTTTAGTTAATTATTTCATTATTTTATTAAGATTAAAATAGTCATACTTTTGAAAATTTAGGATCTAAATACTCAAATTCAAAGATAGAATTGTTAAGCATATATGATATAAGCATCAAGATATTTATATAATTTAATTTATTTACCATGCACATGTTTGATTTGAAATACATAAATAATTCATATATTTCATATTCATATCCTATTAGACTATACATACCTTAACCAATTATGAGGGCTTTTTTTTTTCTTGGCAACTAATATGACATTACAGTTAAGAAGGAAACAAACTTGATCCATCCTATTAGAAGGTAGTGTTTGCTCCATTAAATTATAACACCCTTAGTATGATGAGGACTTTTGAACAATAATTCTAAGGCTAAATTACTCTAAAATATATAAAAGTTGGTGCAAAATATTTGAAATTTCATATTAACAAATCAAAGCAAGGAAACTATAGAAACATAATAATTAAATATATTATAAGTTGTGTAAGATCCTTCTCTATAGTTTCCTTCATAGCTTTGATATATTCTAGTTGTTGAGTGTATACTTCATTAAACTAGGAGTAAGCGAGTACTCTTATCGTACAAGATATCTACCCAAACCCTAGTAGACCAGGAAAGTTCAAGATGGATATTTAAGGTCACATGATAGATTTTGAGTAGTAATTTCTTGAAACTTGTACTTATAAAATAGAGTACGAGTATAAGTATAAGTATGAGATCAGGGTACCTTATACCTATCTTAAAACCTGTATTGTAAAGTATATAAGGTACCTTATAGTTACCCTATAATAATAATTAAATAAAATTAGTAAATAAAAAAAAATATCATTTCATTTGTATGGACTTAAAAAAAAAAAACAAAACATAGACCATGAGAAATCTTAGACTAAACCGGATGTCCTCATGTCAATCTCTTTCTCCTTGGTTTTTTTTTTTTTATTGCATTTTCTTTTCACTCAATCTTCCTTATTTACTAAGTCCAACTCTATTAAAGTTAAAAAGGAATAACAATGTATGTTATTAATTTATTTCTTTTGATTCAATAATTTCTTTGTATTATGTTTGAAAAATATCTCAAAATAAATTTATATAATGTCGTTTAAGTCAAGATTTAATTGAAATTAGTGTTTATAACTTTTCCCCTTGTCCTAAATTAGGGTTTATACTAGATTTAAAAAAGATTTAGTCAATAGGTTAAGGTTTAGTAATTGAGATGTATGGAAAATCATTATGGATGCTAATTATAAATTGAGATATTGTAATTTCTAATTTATGAATACTCTTATTGCAAAAATAAGTTAGCCCCCAAAAGAGTTCAATTTACAATTATTTATTTAGTATTTAAAGTCGGACCAAGATTTCACTAAAATGGATATGTTTTGTATAATAATGATTAGTGAAGAAAATGATCAAAAAGAAAAATAAATAAAATAAATTGGAAAGAAAGAAAAATAAATAGAAACTAGCCATATTAAATTTATATATATATAAATTTACAAGTTTTACAAGATATCCTATACCTTGTACAATTTACAATAAGGTGATTCTAAAGTACCATAAGGTAAGGTACAGATAGCAAAGTTTAAGAAACTGTACATACAAAGTAAGGTACAGATAGAGCTCCATACTTTATCCACCTATATTTGTTCACCCTTACATTAAACGCTTACTTAATCTTTCAACAAACGTCCCTTCATGTGTAGATATTGAGAAAAATCATCTACAACTATCCTCCATGCATTAAGTAATTGTAAACACCATATTTTTGCCTTCGCATAGTTTTAGTTTTAGTTTTTAAACGGTCTTAATATAAAAAAAAAATAAAACAAAAAAAAATAAAAATGGAAAATTCTTAGAAAAATAAAAATTATAAAGATTTTTTTTTAGGAAAATAGATTTTTAGAAAATAAAATGTTTTAGGAACAATGATTTTGGCCGAGCTCATTTCAAGTAACTTTATTTTAAAGGGTCATGTAACTTAAGTATAATCTAAGTGTGCTAAATATCAAAGCATAAGCCAACAACCTAATGGTTAAACACTTGAACATGGCATTGAATTTGGCTTGAGATTGTAGATTTAAATCTCACTAGGCACACATGTGCCTTTTATTTTTTCTTTTATTGTGAAAATAGATTAAGCATATAGGATTCAAATTTGATTTTGGATTTTCTCAAATTAGATTTGAATCGATATAGAAGATTTTTTTCGATTCTTGTATATAATGACACACAACAACAGCCCTCTTTCTCCATCCTCAATCCATTGCATATGTAGATGTAGAGGTTTGATTAGAGTAGTCACGTACGTGTTGCGTAAGTGACGCACTACACATGACTTTAAAGAAATGAAGTAAGACTGTCACCTAAAGGGATGATTACGTAAGAATAAGTTAGGGAAGAGGAATAGGCAATCTCAGTATCTCAAATGCAGAGATAGATGAGGCAACTTGAAGGGACCTTAAGCGTTTACCTTATAACTTGAGCAAATGAGATCAATTATTTTCTCGAATGTTATTTAATCTTAGAGAGCAAAGTTTTCATAGTGAAACACCGTTTCTTCGATCTCTTTAAGAGTTCTAAATGATAAGGAAATACTAGGTATTTATAGGCTCTTGGGCATGATGGTATCCATTAGATCATCTAGGTGATTAACGAAGGAGATGGAGCTTGCTCGATTCATAGTTATCTACAATGAGCAAGCTAATGGGCTCAAATCCAATAGCCTTCCTTATAAGTGCATGAGCCTATCTAAGAAAGGTTAGAGGCAGATGGATCGGTCCAACGATCCTTATTCCAAGCCCATTAAGCCAAATCTCCTTAAATCATTCCAATCATAAACTAAACTCCTTAAGCCCTATCAAATAGCCTAAGGAGTCAAGCCAAAATAAATAATATAATAATTTTCAGCCTTTTATACATACAAACTTACAGCTAGCAAGAACATACACAATCGCCATGTCTTCATCAACACCGATTGTTCCATCATCCTCAACCTTCAAGCATCTCCCTTCTCATGTACACAGCCTCCATAAATAACCCAAACACTAATTAGCCCCTATCTTTGATGAACCAAACTGACAAACCAAACATCGATCAACCTATAACCTACTTTGCCAATCGAATCTAACCCCTACAATAACTGTTGCAGCAATAACTGCAATAGCAAAACCGATTGCTCCATTGTGGAATCCCCTACGAACAGTAGCCGTAACTCCAGCCCTATCCTCTCTAACGCGTGCACAGCTGTACGTCCATGCCTTAACTACCAGATTTGTATGCCTACTCTATAGCCAACACCAACGACTAACCTAGGCATGCAATCTAAGTTCACTGTCGATGATTATACTGTCTACGTCATTCACTATCTACAACTATCCTCCGGCATACCTCACACACAATCACACATACAATCTTCAACATGGTTTACGATCGCACGTCACTATCTTACATTCTCCCTCATACGATCCACAACATCCCAACAGTAATAATAACCACTCCATCCATGTTCACAACAACAAGTACCATACCCTTTGCCAAGCTACCGCCCGTGTTCCAATGCAACTCTATGACCTCTCTCTCCCCCGTACGGCCATCCTCTCTCCTAAACATAGCATGCCCTTAAACATACACATTGCCGTACCACTATTCACATACATGTAAGGTCTCACCGCGATCAATTTCAGAAAACATCCTAGATGGCTACAATTGACCATGGCAACAATGTTATACCCCCATTATCTAATCAAATTCACATGAAAACATCGGTCACCACTTGAAAAACAGCTTAGAGATGCCCGAATTGAAGCCCTATTCGTTGCCTTCTTAAACCATGTTGTGACCCGACTTGATTCAATCACTGCCCAATCAAAGCTAGCCTGATTCATTACTGAATCTAACTCGATCCATTACTAAATCTAACCCACTTGTGATTTGTAAGCTCAAGTCCATCCTTTTCCTTTGTTTTCTTCATTTATTTATTTTGTTAGTTATTTAGTTGCAAATAATTTTTTTTTTTAAAAAAAGGAGACGATCTTAGGAATTTCATTTTATTTTTTTTTTAAATAAAAAGGTTAATAAAAGATGTGCTTTATCACTAAGGAAATTTTTTTTAATAAAAATTTAATCACCCCTTTCTAAAAGTGGGATCCTCTTTCTAAAAATAAAAATTTTGAAACTTCACTTAAGGCTCTTTAAAAATTTTCTTTAAATGAAACTAAATGATTAAAAACATAAACTCGACCGATCTTTCAAAATTAAAACAATCTAACACATTTGGGTTTTTAAAAAGAACTACAGACGTCTGATCCCGACTAGCGGATACGTAGACACCTTCGAAGCGACGTAAAATCTATAAAAGCTTAGATTTTTCTTTTATAATTTTGTTTTGTTTTTATTTTTCTTAAAAATATTTAAAAAGGATAATTATGAAGAATAAGCCTAATTTTAGAAAATTGATTGTGATACATGTTAAGGTTTAATAGGTAGCGCCCAAATTTGGAAATCTCTAGCTTTTATCAATTTGAAATCAAAGATTGGTAGCTAAATTGTAATCAATTCACCCAATTAATTACAATTTCTTTTTTTTTTTT
This sequence comes from Lumnitzera littorea, assembly GCA_024138015.1. NCBI lineage: Eukaryota > Viridiplantae > Streptophyta > Magnoliopsida > Myrtales > Combretaceae > Lumnitzera > Lumnitzera littorea. The sequence continues at coordinate 94,291,490 of JAMXBB010000006.1, forward strand.
ACTGACTCTAGTCAAGTAGCGACTTCAAAAGATTTTTAATTAAAAGAGAAATTGGAATTTTTCATTTTATCTAGTCGAGAATTAATATTAAATGGGTTAGAATTTAACATTAATTGGGAAATAGAAAATGAAATAAAAATAAGAAACCAAAAAATCAGGCTCGACAGTGATACCCTCCTTAGCTCCCTTGATTTGATTGTAACGAAAGCACACTTTACGTTCAGATATGTAACCAAAGTAATTTCAGTCACGTTATATAAAATAATGTAACATCAATATTTGAATTTTGCATATTTTCTCAATTTTAAATGTAAAGTTTGAAATTGCTAAAAGTCACACTCAACTAAACTTTAATGTGTCTAAAAAAAAATTTACAATAAAGTTTGAATATAGTAGATGTCATACCTATTTGAACTTCTACTAAATTTACTATTTTCATAAGATATCTCAAATACTCATTAGTTATAAAAGTTATAGGTAAGAAAGTAAATATAACAAGTAAGAACTTGATTATATTTAAAATTTAACAACTTCAAACTTTTCATATTATTCTCAAAAATCCAAATTTTAAGTGCTTATTGTGATATTGTCCTAATATTTTATAAGATAACCAAACAAAGAGATGGAAAAAGGAATAAAAGATTACCATTGATCTAAAGGAGAAAGAATAATATATAATCAATCCAAAAAAAGCATACAGAATATTCAATGTCGTATAACGATCCACTTGCCAAGATTTCACCGAAACTAGGAATGCAACTAGGGGAAGGAGTTGTTATATAGGGTATCTAATATATCTTATCCAATAAAAACCATAGAGGATATTGTAGTTTGGGGTTTTTATAAGGTTTTGGAACATAACACAAAATCTTATGGGATTTAGGGGTACAAAAAAAAAAAAAAAAAAGGTAAAAAACCTGACCAAGTAAAAATATTTGCTCTTAATATCCACACTACGTATGCCCTACATTATTTCTACATTGTATAACATAACTACTTTTCAAATTTCATATATGTATAAGTGTAAGCTAATAAGTGTAACCCCTGAACCCATTTAGCCGCTTTCTACTTTATTTTGTCCTTCATTTCATTTAAATCTTTTGAGAGTAGACATGTAATGGATTAAAATTGACCAAAATATCCTTATCTTTATCAGCAACACCACTACTACCTAGTACCTACTACCTCCAACACCATTCACCTAATACTCACCACTTGCAACATTAGTCACCCATACACCATCATGATAAGAATCAACTCCTTGAACCAATCACACATAGTAGAGCTAAAGGATTACAAGGACTCACATAGAGAATACTAGCATAAAAACCCATTCAGGATGAGGATTCCTATTCTAATCTCCATCTTCTACACTATTACCAACCTAAACACCGAGCTCTCATAAGTTCTAGTATAGTTTTCGAGCTACCACGCAATCATGCCAACCTATTTGGCATGCATGCCGACCAACCAAGCAACCATATCTATTGTCAAGCTTATTCCATAATCCAGATAACTCTTGAGCCAACTAATATCAAACCTTTGTTCGAGCTAAGCTGTCGAGATATCCAACCAAGATAGCTTAGTTATTATTAAGACTTATCGTGGCAAATCTCACTGAAATGGGTCCTTCAAAATATTGAAGAAAATTAGTGGGGGATGGTCCACAAACGAATAAGAATAGCTGATGTAAAGCTACTCGAAAAATGTGACTCACTAATGAACATAACACGACTTAACACCTCACTTGATATGATGCACAAGTTGATATCAAGGTCCACTCGCTACTAATCTTAAACTATTATGTAAGATCAGATAAGAGTATGTGAAAAATGAATTTGGAGAAGGTTATCTTGTAAGAACAGAATATTCAATGTTAAAATGTAAGTTATATGCAGCTTACGAGAGAAAAGGACTATTTATAGTAAGTCCCTAGAACAGCATTACATATAAAGAAATTATAAGAAAGTACATATGAAAAGGGGATTCCTAGTACATATAAAAAAAGGGTAAAAAGGATAAAAGACCAAAAACAGGAAAGTAGTACAATGTTAGACAAGGTAGACAGGTGGTAGTGCAACATTGATCTCATACGAATATTCTCTAAGCACAGCAGGCAAGAGAGGTCAAAATGTTGTGATAATAAAGGAGCTGGGACGAAAGAAAGGGTAGCATACTGAGAGAAAACTATTTGGCCGTTTAAGTAAGTCTCTCATCACTCGACAAGAACTTCTTGGCAACAGTTGGTTGAATTACTCGATACAGGACCCTCAGCAAAGGAATGGTCAACATCATCACTACCGAGTGTACAGATCAACGTATGACAATTTGAGGAGCTCAAGGAGTTCAACCACATTCCTTCAGTGTAGATTTTCTTGTCATTAGTAGGTTACCGAGAGAAAATTCGTCGGGTAAGGGATTAGAGTCCTCAGAGCCGCGTGCGAGTAATGGGACCATTGGTCAGCGATTCATTACTTAGAGCCCTAGCTTTGACCTGAACCCAACCAAGTTAACTCTAACCGATGACCTCCTTTTGAACTTGTCCAAATAGGACCCTACAACTGTTAAGTGACCTCAATACTCATTTCAGTTTAATCAACCATACAACCAACTTCCAATCACATCTTAACACATTTCTTCCAACACATTAGTCAAGAATGATTCTTTACTTTTTCATACAGTGAATTATTTACCCTTTTACTAATGATTTAGGAATCCTTTTGTATTATCCATTTTGTCTTTTCCTTATTTAGCATAACCCTAGCGAGGCCATATAAATACCTTACTACCTTTGTACGCAGACAACAACTCATCATATCAGATTATTACAATTCCTTTCGTAAGCAACTCTTATGTTCTCATTTTCCCTCTAACTCTTATCTATTCCCTTTAACGAGGAATAGTGGTGAGTAACCCCATAATTTGGACCTATGTGTCATATCTAGCAAATTGTAGGCTAAGTAAGATTAGTTGGTACATCATATTTGATTAGTAGCTACCTAGATTTGCTGATCCTCTTTTATTTTCTTTTAAGTTCCTTCTATTGTGGTGCTTCTCCATGTGTATGACCCTGGAGACGCATTAACTTCGCCGATATTAGAATACAGTTTTGAAAGGGAATGTGTAAAGTTACAGTGAAGTTCTGGTTCATGTTTGCTGTTAGTGGCTACTGTGTTCCTTCCATAGCTGCTACAGTTTATTCATGTGAAGTAAGTTCTAAAGTTGTGAGCTATGAAGTGGAGGTTTGTGTATTCGTAAGTGTAGTTCCTATTATTACTCTGTTATGCTATGTTTTTCACTATGAAAACAAAGCAAGTTCATTTTTGTTGTATCCAAGTAAGTGTCGGGTGATTGAAGTTGTTAGAGTATGATAGTAAGGTCTTGAGTAGTAAGAAAAAGTGTCTATTATGTTGTTAATTTGTTAGAGAAGTGTAACACTATGTCAGATTTGAGTGTTCAAGGTGTTACTAATGACCAGAGGAGTGGTGCTCATGTTGGTCAAGGTCAAAATGGTAGTAACACTTCTGGATTAATCAATGATAAACTTAACAAACTCACTAATTTTGTTGAAGTCTAGTTGCTACGATGAAAGTCAACAGGCAGCAACCACAGGGTATACATCATCATAACCCACCTAAGAATGTTCTTGAGAGGTGATATGGCCAAGGTGGTTGAGTTAATCATCCTGCTCAACCCTATCGAGCTAGAGGAGTCGCAGACCGAGTTGCTTGACAAAGTTTAAAGTTGGAAGAGATTAAGGAAGATGATGAGGAGGTAGATGTTGAAGAGTACAGAGAGGAAGAAGAAAGGGTTTAATATTATTAGGCACAAGAGCAAAAATGCCAATCTCCTCAAAGACTAGAGAATATCAAGGACCAGATCCTACCCTTCAATGGAAGTGAAGAGGCAGATGAATATTTAGAGTGGGAAGAGAAGGTAGAGAAATTGTTTGACTGTAATGGGTATGCAAATGTAGTTAAAGTTCGACTTGTTACGCTTGAATTTTCTGTGTATACTACTATATGGTAAAAATTTCTAAATGTAACTAAAGCGAGAGATGGAAGACAAAGTGTAAGAACTTAGGAAGAGATGAAGATTTGTACCCAAGATCTACCTATAGGATATGTTTGCAAAGTTGTAGGAACTTCTCTAATGAAGCCGATCTATTGATAACTATGTTAAAGAATTTCATATGCTAATGAGCTGAGCAAATGTAGATGAATCGGTGGCTCGCACCGTGTCGAGGTTCATCTTTGGACTCAAATATGCGATTCATAACTTTGCAAAAGTACGGAGATTCTATATATTGGAAGAGGCCATTAAGGTACATAGAGATTGAAAAGTAAAGAAGAAATGCTCCGAGCCAACTTAGACCAATATTTTCCCAATCCCCTATTCCATGTTAACCTACGCTCTCCGATTCAATGAAAGATATGACCAACTGACGATAGCCAAGCAAGCTAATAGAGCCGAGTTAAGGATAGGCTACTCCAAGGACATATGAGAAAGGATAGGCCATTGGACGAAAGATAAGTAAGGTGAAGTGCTTCAAATGCTTAGGTTTTAGACACATAGTTACTGAGTTTCAAACTGACATACCATGGTGCTCCAATGAGATGTAGTAGATAACATTGATGAGAGTAAGCTAGAAGAGGAGAAGAATGTTAGAAGAGTTGAAGCTAAAGAGGAAGAGGAGACTTATGTCCATGCTGACCAAGGAGAAGTGATGACCATAGTACTGAGACGAATGCTAAGCTTCTTGCCAAGCTTCAAAGAAGACTAAAAGAGAGAATTTATTCCATACAAAGTGGAAAATCAAGGGATAATTGTGCACCATCATTATAGATGGAGGAAGTTGTATCATTGTCGTTGTACAATCCTTTGTGCAAAGGTTAAGACTGCTGACCTCTAAGCACCCCCGACCTTACAAGCCACACTAACTTTATGATAAGGTCACTCTACATGTCACAGAACAAGAATCCATGCCTTTTAATGTTAAGATGAAGTGGTATGTGATATTGTCCCCATGGGAGCTTCACATATATTGCTTAGACAACCGTAGTTATTCAACCAATGTGTTACTCATGACAAATACAAAAACACATATGCCTTTGTAAAGGATGGGAAGAAGATTGTACTACAACACATGATACCTACCTGATGAATAAGATCCATAACCAGCTAACCTGAGTTAGCAAAAACCCTTAATGATGAGCTAAAATGAGCTTTGAGCTACTAAGAAGGCTGATGAGCCTATGTTTTTATTGATTAGATGATTATTGGAGAGGAGAAATCTGGAAGATGTTCTTGATGAGATCCTAAGACTAATTGATGAATTTTACAACTTGTTCCTCAAAGAGTTACCTAAGGGACTACCCCCAGCTTGAAGCATAGAACATTGCATTGATCTATAGCTAGGTACCAACCTACCAAACTGACCTGCTTATAGAATAAACCTTGAGCAAGCTGTTAAGCTAAAAAGGCAAGTGGATAAGTTAACAAAACAAGGTGATGTGAGGGAGAACGTGAGTCCTTATGTTGTACCAACTCTACTTATCCCAAAGAAGGATGGTTCCTGGCATAGGTGCATTGACAGCTAAACAATCAACCAAATTACTATCAAGTATAGATATCTAATACTGAGGCTTGATAACATGTTAGATGAGTTACATAGTGCTCGAATATTCATGAAGATTAATCTACGAAGTGACTACCACCAAATTCGCATAAGGCTTGACGATGAATGGAAGATTTCTTTCAAGATAAGGCATGGTCTTTACAAATGCTTGATTATGTCATTTAGACTTACAAATGTGTCAAGCACATTTATGCGGCTAATGAATCATGTGATGCATCCACTAATAAAAAAATGTGTGGTTGTGTACTTTGAAGACATATTAGTGTAAAATACCAACCTAAACAACTATGTTCAACATCTCTGAGCTGTTTTTGACATTTTACAAGTCGAGAAGTTGTATGGAAACCTAAAGAAGTGTATCTTCTCTCAAAGGAAAGTCATCTTTCTTAGGTATGTAATATCTAGAGAAGGAATCTAAGTAGATGAGGAAAAGGTCCAAGCTATCTTAGAGTGGCCAACGCTGAAGAATGTCATTGAAGTATGAAGTTTCCATGGCCTTACTTCTTTCTCTAGGAGATTCATTAAAAACTTCAATACAATTGTAGCCCCCTTAACCAAGCTAACAAAGAAAAATGATAGATTTTGATAGAATGAATAAGCTAAACAAAGCTTTAGGGAAATCAAGGAGAAGCTCACTACCACCCCCATCCTATCCCTATCAGATTTTGATAAGCCATTTGAATTAGAATGTGATGCGTTAGGCATTGGAATTGATGTCGTATTGATGTAAGAATGATGACTGGTTGCTTACCATTGTAAGAAGCTCAGTGATGCCACACTAAATTATTCTGTGTATGAGAAAGAAAAGCACTCTCTTTTTCGAGCTCTTACTATTTGGCGGCACTATTTATTACCAGAAGAGTTTGTAATTTACATTAACCCTAAGTCATTGAAGTATCTTGGGAGTAAAAACAAACTTTCAAAAGGGCAAGCTAAGTGGCTAACATTTATGGAAGGTTTTTCCTATGTGATCAGATAGAAGAAGGGTAGTGCCAATATAGTCATAGATGCCTTATCACATTAATAAACCTTACTGACTACTCAGCAACAGAAGTTACTAGGATTTTCACTTATCACTAAGCAATATGCTTGCAACCCTTATTTTGGTCCTATTCTTGAACAGTGTAGAGAAGGAGTTACCGTTGGAGGATATTATATTAAGGATGACTATCTATTCAAGAAAAGAAGATTGTGCATCCCAAGCTCTTCCATATGCGAGCAGTTAGTTAGGGAAGCTCATAGCGATGGATTATCTGGTCATTTTGGAGAAACCAAAATTGCCAACCTATTGAAAGATAACTTTTACTAACCTAATCTAGCCAATAACGTCCATAAGATAGTTGATTGTCAGGAAGTGTACAAGAGGACCAAAGGAAAGAGAGAGCCACATAGAGAGTATATGCCTTTACCTACATCAACCTTGCCTTGACCTAACCTCAACATGAACTTTGTCTTAAGATTGCCCTAGACATCTAGAGGAAAACATTCAATCTTTGTTGTAGTGGACTACCTCAACAAAATAGCACACTTCATTCCATACCATCAAACTAATAATGCTTTATACATTGCTGACTTGTTTTTGTAGGAAGTCGTCTGATTACATAAAGTACCAAAGACTATTGTTTCAAATCAAGATACAAAATTCTTGACCTATTTTTGGAAGACACTCTGAAGAAGACATGGGACTAAACTTATATTTAGCTCTAATAGCAACCCTTAAACTAATAGCCAAACTAAACTAGTGAACAAAATGCTAGGAAATCTACTTAGAGTTGTTGTAGGATAGAACTTAAAAGATTGAGATCTGTATTTGCCAGTTGTAGAGTTTGCATATAACCAAATTATCCACAACACCATTAGGAAGACCTTATTCAAGGTCGTTTATGGCCTTAATCTCACTATTCCCTTAGATCTGATCGGTACCCCCACAACTACTGAAGAGAGTCAATCTGGAGTTGCCCAAACCTAAAAATTGCAAGAACTACATCGATATATGGCAAGGAAGATCTCTAAGTTCAACCAAAGATAATAAGAGATCGGTAGTCATAGCCATCGAACTGTTTCTATTAGACTAGGAGACTTAGTATGGGTTCACCTCATCTGAGAACAATTTACGCACCTAAGACAAAGTAAGCTATCTCTATGAGCTGATGGTCCATTCAAAGTCCTGAAGAAGATCGACTACAAAGCCTACCAAATTAAATTGCCTAAGAACTATAGTGTTTCCTCCGCTTTCAATGTATCTAACCTGATTCACCACTAACCAGAAGAAGGCCCAGCAAATGCCAAGATAGAATAAAAGCACGAAATTGCCTCGGATTTAAGGACAAATCTTTTCAACCCCTATGTAGATGATAAGAATCAACTCTTCTGACCAGTCAGATGCAGTCAAGCTGGAGGACTACAAGGACTTATATAGAGAATACTAGCTTGAAACCCCATTTAGGATGAGGATTCCTATTCCAATCTCCATCTTCTACATAACTGCCGACCTAAGCACCGAGCTCTCGTAAGTTCCAATATAATTTTCAAGCTACTAAGCAATCATGCTGACTTGTCTAGCATGCATATTGACCGATTAAGTAGCCATATCTATTGTCAAGCTCATGCCATGATCTAAACAACTCTCGAATTGACTAGCATCAGACCTTTGCTCAAGCTAAGCTACCGAGACACCCAACCAAAAAAGGATCAAAGTTTTCCTTAGAGCTTGAGCTCTAACCTAAACCTAACTAGGTTAACTCTAATTGATGACCTCCTTCTAGACTTATCTGAACAAGACCCACAATTGTCAAGCGGCCTCAATACTCATTTCAACTTAATCAACCGTATAACCAGCTTCCAATCGCTTCTTGACATGTGTCTTTCGGCATAGTCTTTATATTTTTGTATGGTATATTATTTACCCATTTTACCCCTTTAATAATGTTTTAGAAATCCTTTTGTATATTATCTATTGTCTTATCTTATTTAATATAACCCTAATGAGGCCATATAAATACCTAACTACCTTTATATGCATAAAACAACTCATTACATAAGATTATTACAAGTTTCCTTTCGAGAGCAACCCTAGTTTCTCATTTTCCCTTTAGATCTTATCTATTCCCTTTAGAAAAGAACAGTGGTGAGTGACCTTATTGTTTGGATGGGTGAATCATATCCGACGACTTATAGGCTAAGTAGGATAAGTCAATATGTTATATTTGATCGGTAGCTACCCAGATTTGCTAATTCTCTTTTATTTTCTTTTGGGTTCCTTTCGTTGTGGTGCTTCACCATGTGTATGACCCTAGAGATGCATCACAACAACCACTTACCACTAAAAAATTACCCCCATTAAATCAAAGACAAAAATAAACTAATTGAAGGGAGAGAGAGAGAGAGAGAGGGGATTCAAGGTACTGATTGATGGGAATCAAGTTATCGGACCTCTAACTCGTAACCAAGCTCGAGGATTAGAGGATTTAGCACGAAAAATCATTTTATTCCAACCGACCCCTGCTGAGGCTGAGTACTTCCTTGCTGAGTTACCTTTCATACCGAGCCGTATGATTGCCCATATTTCTGTAGTATGCCGATTGGAGGTATAGACACCCAATTTTTGCCTACTTTATTTTATTTTTATTTTTGTTTTTATTTTATTTTCTCAATAGGCTTTAAATTAGGAAAAACACACAAAAAAGGAAATTAAAGAAAACAAAAAAAAGAAAAAGAAAAATAAGAATTTTAGGAAAATAAAAAAAATTCAAAAATAAGAAAAAGCATAAAAAACAAGAAATTTGGAAAAGAAACCCTAAAAAATAAGAAATTTAGAAAATAAAGTTTAAAAATTTAGAAAATTACAAAATAGAAAAAGCAAAAATTAAAAAAAATAAAATATTTTAGAAAATAACAATTTTAATTGTATAGATTTTTTAATTTTAAATAAATTTAGAAGTTGGATTATTAAACCTAGGTTTAAATTTAAATTTAAATTTAACCCAGACTGACCAAATCCATATATACTATTTAATTGCATATATGGATAAGGCGCAAGCTAATAGCTTAACGAATAGACACATGGACATTGACTTTAGGTTTGGTTAAAGGTTAGGGGTTCAAATCTTGGTGGGAGCACATAAAAGTTTTTTTCATGTTTTTCATCACATTAAGAACTACCACGTGTTAGGACCTAATTACTCGTGTCTTAGCACATGGTAGTTGGGGGGGGAGGTGGGGGTTGAGATTGGACTATGTGCTGACGTAGACGTGGTGCTACGTCAACACTTTCTCTCAAATTTCCCCCATTTTCTCTAAACTTTCCTCTACTTTCCCGGTCAAGAACAGCCCATCCCCTCCACTTTAGCACCAATTTTTACACAAATTCGCCACACATATAAGTGATTTCTTGCATTAATCTTGTTTACTGCATGGCCTACTGTAAATCAAACTCATTAACACATCTAAATACAGTCAAAGGAGCATTTAAATCAAGCTCTAAAATTTGGAAAAAAACTTAATTTTTGAGCATTTTCAATTAATCCGAATCTAAACTTTCCCTTGTTTCTAGGTTGAATTCGAGTATAAATTAGGTGTTAGGGGAGTTCATTGGACACACACAACCGTAGATAACCGATTAGAATTACTCGAAACAACCTCTCTCTCTCTTTGATTCTCTCTCTCCACTCAAATCCAAGCCAAACCACCACCTTAGGAACACTACCTGTAGCTTAGACTCCCCAACCTAATCGCTTTTGACCTCCGTCGTAGCCCGTAGCATCGTCACCAACTCGCCACCACCTAAACCTTAACCATCGAACCCCCTCCCTCTCGAACCACCACCTCTAGCTCTCTTCAACCCAATTAACACCACCGCAACACTCCTCGACCTCCTTAACCCCAGAACCATCACCCTACTCACGCCCAGTAACCTCTTATGGTGCTACCTAAACGCCGTCGCCGCTGTTGCCACCGCTTACCCCCTTAAAGTCTAATCCCTAACACACAAATCCTTCCTTACCCCCAAAAAATTTGGCTTAAGTCATCTTGAACCATGCCTGGCTAACACTGTTGAAGTGGAGTTGCAAATGACTCGACTCGCGATCCGACCCAAACCCGGTAAACCGACCCAACCCACTCCAGATCTGATTCGCACGCCCATTGCATCCGATTTTTTTTTTTTAATTCATTTCTTTTTTACTTTATTATTTAGTTGTTGTTTTTTTTTTATATAATTGTAAATGTAATACAAAAAAGAAAAAGAAAAAATGAAAAAGAAAAGATGAAATAAAAAGGAAAAGAAAAAAAAAAGGGAAGAAATATTTATTTTAGTTTTTATTTATTTATTTTCACATTTTAGCCAAAAAAAAATAAAAAGTAGAAGGAATAAATAAATAATAATTTTTTTATCACTTAGAAAATTGATTTTCCAAAAACTAATATAAAAATAAATCAACCATTTTTCAAATTAGAATCATTTAATTTCCAAAAATAAAATCCAATTTAAGACCCTTTAGGAAATTTTCTTAAATAAACTAAATTGAGTAAAATGTAAACGTGAATGTTTTCAAAATTAAAATCAACTCAACCCACCAAAGTTATTAGAAAAAGAACTACGTACATATATTCCGAATAGGGGTTACGTAGGTACTTACAAGGTGATAACAAAAATGAAAAAACCTAATTTCCCTTTTTTTTTTTTTAGTATATTTTGTTTATCCAATTAGAGTTGCCAATAGCTAAGATTTGTCTTTCAAAATTAAAAGGTGATTTTTAAGTTCAATTCTAATTTTAAAAAGTCAATGGCACTCGTAAGGGTATAAAATTCCTTACCCTTAGATCCAGATTCTCTGATTTCAAAAACCGTATTGTAAAACTGGTTTTAATCATTAGACTAATGGCTAAGTTATAACTTATCCACTCAATTGGTTATAGCTTAACTGCATTTCTCGACTCCGGTCAAGTGGCGACTCTAAAGTTATTTTCAAAATAAAAAGAATTGGTTTTCTTTAAACCCTAGTTAAGGGCCAGTAGTAAACAAGTAAGATTTAATACTGGTTAGTTTAAAGAAGACTTAATTTTATAAAAGAATCGAGAGGGTAAAAAACCAGGCTCAACAAGAGGATTACTCACTAGTGCTAAGCCGACCAATTACTCAATATCTTCCTTATCAACAAGCCAAGAGAGAGACTCCGGACTGACTGAGCCATCTCTACTCGGACAAGCCATCTATCTATACTTTTTGTCCGCATCTTCTAACAACCTCGCCAATGTAGCATCGCCACATACATAGTATCATGTGCGGAATCCATTACACTAATGATTGTTCTTCTTATATCTTCATTTTTACCTTTTTGTATCTTGTACATTACTTCCATAGGAAATTCCCTTTTGTCTTTTCCTTTTAGGCAAGTTGCCCTAACTTATGGGTATAAATACCCTTGTACTTATAACTGAAAAGCATTAGATTAGATCATTCTTAATACACTTTTGAGTACTTTTCTTATATAAACATTGTTTGTTTACTCATAGCATCACTCTTATCCTTTTCCTTAAGCAAGGTTCATTGAATTATGTCGTAAGTCCTCGAAAGTTCCATTAGTACATCATATCCTCTAGAGCTATTTGTAGGTTTTGCTTACTGTTTCATTCTTCATTTTGCCCTTTCACATTTTCCCCATTAATCCTTTTTCAAGCTTTCTGCAAGCTTGGACCCATCCAATAACTAGCCTTATCTGTTCTTGGTCACAATTCGCAACATCTTGGTATTAGAGTAAAGGTTTTGTGTGAACTGTAGTAGCTTTTCTTAAAGTTCTGTTATATACTGTTTTGCATGTATGAAATAAAGTTACTGTGTTCAATTGACTACTGTATTGTTAACTGTTAATTTCCTAAAGTATTTGTTTGAGCTTTGAATTTGCAAAGAAAAATGATAAACCCAAATATGAATTTTGGTACTAGTGATGACAATGGAGTTATCTAACATAGATGATAGTCTTAAGGAACTCCCAGAAATACTGACAAAAGGCTTGATGAGGTAGCTAATCTCTTAGTAGATTTGACTCAAGTTGTTCATACACTGTCTTGCCAACCTACTGAAGTTATGCAAAATACTCTATAAGCTGCTCAACCTGTTAAAGGTCAAAATCTAGCTCAACCCTTTAACGTAGAGGAGTTGGCAAATGAATGAGGCGAAGTATAGAACTGAGAGAGCTTAATGAAGAGGAAGAAGAAGATTTTGAAGAAGAGCATGTACGAATCCCTAGAGCATCCGACCATGTGGAGCTTTGAATTCCGAGTTTCAATAGATCTAGGAATGCTGATGAGTATCTGGATTAGGAAGAGAAGGTAGAGCATGTATTTGATTACTATCAATATGAGGATTATGAAAAGTTCTCCGGATATACCGCCATGTGGTGAAAGAATTTTCAAGCCATGAGAAGACAAAAAGGCTACAGAATGATTAACACTTAGCCCGAAATGAAGAGAGTGCTCAAAAACAAGTTCGTGCTAAAAACTTATCTCCAAGATACTTTCACTCAGCTTCAAGAGCTGAGACAAGGAAGCCAAACTATTAAAGAATATGTTCAAGACTTTCAAATGCTCATGATCCGTTGCGAAGTGGAGGAACTACCAACTTGAATAGTCTCAAGGTTCGTTACTGGGTTAAGAAGAAATATTCGAGAAGTCGTAGAGCTTTAACGATTTGACACCATGGATAAAGCTATTAGGATTGCCCAGCGAGTAGAGAGGCAAAAAAGGAGCCGAATACCAGCAAGGATGTTAACTAGCTGACCCAGACAAGCAAGTCACTGAACTCTATTGAGTACCGAGCTAAGAAGGAAGGTTGAGGTTAGAGCCGAGCAGAAAGGCCGACCTAATAATGAAGTGCCGGCCCGAACGTTTGAGAAGGGGCAATGGTCTGGTAAGAAGACTAGCCGAATCAAGTGCTTCAAGTGCTAGGGGTTTGGACACATGACTGCTTAGTGCCTGAATCAATGGATGATGGTCATCAAGGGAGACATCCCCAAGGTAGAAGTAGAGAGTACGAATGAGGAACCCGAAGAGAAGGAGGTTCCTACCAAGAAAGATAGTGCCGAGAAAAAACTGATTGAGGAGGATGTGTTTCTTGAGGACATTAATCAATTACTCATGGTGTTGTACTACCGAATAAGTCAACTTATCAGATGAATCTCAAGCAAGCTTCTAAGCTCCAACATCAAGTCAATGAGTTGTTGGAGAGAGGGTATTTTAGAAAGAGTCTTAGGCCTTATGTTGTGCTAACGCTTCTAGTACCAAAGAAGGATGGAACTTGATAAATGTATGTAGATAGCTAACCTATGAATAAGATCATGATCAAATACAGGTATTCGATCTCGAGGTTAGAAGACATGTTGGATGGGCTCAGTGGAGCCAAGATTTTTAGCAAGATCGATCTCAAATCTAGCTACCATCAAATCTGCATGAGGCTAGGAGACGAGTGGAAAACTATGTTCGAGACTCAACATGGACTTTACGAATGGATGGTCACGTCCTTCGACTTGTTAATGCCCTGAGCACTTTCATGAGACTAATGAACCATGTGCTAAGACATCTCATGGGGTTATGTATCGTAGTGTACTTTGATGACATCCTAATCTACAGTATCGACATGCCGAGTCATTGTGAACATCTCAGAGCAATCTTAGATATCCTCCGTGCTAAGAGATTGTTCAGCAATTTAAAGAAATGTTGCTTTTGCCAAGTAAAAGTGATATTCTTAGGCTATGTAGTCAATGGAGGAGGCTTGTGAGTCGATGATGAAAAGATCCTAGCTATTGTCAAATGGCCGACTCTTATGACTTGTGCCGACATGAGAGTTTCTATAGACTGGCTTCATTTTATAGAAGGTTCATCAGGAATTTTAGCATCCTCGCCACACCACATACTGAGTTAACAAAGAAGAACATCAACTTCCGATGGGGAGAAAGGGAGGAGAGGAGTTTCGCTGAGATAAAAGAAAGGTTGACTTCTGCCTTAATGTTAGTATTACCTAACTTCGATAAAATTTTTGAGCTAGAATGCGATGCATTGAGCATTGGAATAAGCGTTGTCTTGATATAAGAAGGCCAACCAATTGCCTTCTACAACAAGAAGCTCTAAAGGCTACAACTGGACTACTCCGTGTATGATAAGGAACTTTTGACACTGATCGGAGCAATGCAAGTATAGCAACATTATTTACTGTCGAGAGAATTTGTCATATATACTGACCATGAATCGTTAAGGTACTTTAGAAGTCAAACTATGTTGTTGAAGCAACAGGCGAGAAGGGTTGAATTCCTTAAAAGATTTAATTTTGTAATAAAGTACAAACAAGGAAAAAGCAACGTAATTGTAGATGCTCTTTCGAGGAGATATGCACTTTTATCAGAACTATAGACAAGACTGTTTGGGTTTGCAAGTATCAAAGAATATTACTCTGAGGATCCATACTTTGGACCTATAATTTCGCAATGCATTGATGGGAGGATTGTGGATGAGTATCGTGTAAAGGATGGCTATTTGTTTCGAGGAGGAAAATTTTACATACCAGATTGTTCACTCAAGGAGCTACTGATTAGAGAAGCTTATCATGAAGGACTCTCTGGACATTTTAGGGAAAGAAAGACCTGTAAATTGTTGAATGGCTAATACTTCTGGCCAAGAATGAGGAGAGATGTACACTAAGTTGTTGAAAGCTATGCCATGTGCGAGAAGACCAAATACTAAGTCGAGCAAGGGAAATCAATACCCCTACCTATCACAACAATGTCGTGGACTAAATTAAGCATGGACTTTATCCTTGGACCACCGTAAACTGCTCGAGGCAAAGATTCTATAATGATCATTGTGGATAAGTTCAATAAGATGGCACACTTCATGCCTTGCACCAAAACTAATGATACTTTGACTATTGCGTCTCTCTTCCTATCGGTCGAGAAGTGTAGTCTCCAATAGAGAATCGAAGTTCTTAAGCCACTTCTAGAGAACCTTGTAGCATTAGTTAAGGACCAAATTACTCTTCAGCACCTCATGTCACCCCCAAACTGATGGCTAAACAGAGATGGTTAATTGTACTTTGGGGTTACTACTCTAGGCTGCAGTAGGCAAGAACTTGGCTGATTGAGACATCTGCTTGCCTGTAATCAAGTTCGCCTATAATCAAACGATACATGACACCACTAAGTAGACTCCCTTCAAGGTAGTCTATGGGTTCAATCCGAAATTGCCCTTCAACTATGCTCCTATACCAGTACCTGTACAAGAAGGCCCTAACGCATTGGCTAGAGCACAATCCCTTCAGTACATCTATGACAAGGTCACTCGGCACATCAACCAAGCTGCTAAAAGATTGCGAGAAAAGACCAATGGTAAGACAGCTAAACGGTTTCAACTAGGAGACTTAGTATGGTTGCACCTCAGCAAGGAGCGGTTCCTGAACAAGAGGAGGAACAAATTATCTACAAGAACAAAAGAACCTTTCAAAATCCTCAAAAAGATCAATGATAATGCCTACAGGTTGGAATTACTCAAGGGCTATGGGGTTTCTGATGCCTTCAACATTACTAACCTTAGTCTGTATCACCTTGACAAAAAATTAAGCGAACACCATTCGGATTTGATCTCATATCCAAAACAACCCAGAAGGGATGATGGGAATCAAGCTACCGGACCTCTAACATGCAGCTAAACTTGAGGACTAGAGAGGCTAGTACGACAAATCCTTCGGTTCCAACCGATCCCTACCAAAGCTAAGTACTTCCTTACCGAGTCACCCTTCATGCTAAGTCGTATGACTGCCCATTTTTCTGTAGTATGTCGAATGGAGGATTACTCACTAGCGTCGAGCTAACCAATTACTCAATATCTTCCTTGCCAAGAAGTTGAGAGAGAGACTCCGAACTAACTAAGCTATCCCTGCTCGAATAAGTCCTCTGTCCATACTTTTTATCCGCATCTTCTAATAACCTCGCCAATGTAGTATCACCACGTATATAGTATCGTGTGCAAAATCCGTTGCATCAATGATTGTTTTTCTTATATATTCATTTTAACCCTTTTGTATCTTGTATGTTACTTCCTTAAGAAATGCACTTTTTGTCTTTTCCTTTTAGGTAAGTTACCCTAATTTAAGGGTATAAATACCCTTCTACTTATAGCTAGAAAGCATCAGATCAAATCATTCTTAATATACTTTTGAGTACTTTTCTTGTGTAAATACTGTTTGTTTACTCTCAACATCACTCTTATCCTTTTCTTTAAGCAAGGTTAGGTGGCAAGTAACCTCACCGAACCAATTCGTACATTACATCGAATCGTGTTGTGAGTCTTCAGAAGTTCCATTGGTGCGTCACATCCTCTGGAGTTATTCGTGGGTTTTTTTTACTATTTCATTCTTCATTTTTCCCTTTCACACTTTCCCTATTAATCCTTTTTCGAGCTTTCTGCAAGTTTGGACCCATCCAAAAACCAATCTTATATGTTCTTAGTCACAGTTCACAACATCTCAGGAGGAACAAATTATCTATAAGAGCGGAAGGACCTTTCAGAATCCTTTAGAAGATTAATGATAATGCCTACAGGATGAAATTGCCCAAGGACTGGGGTTTCTGATGCCTTCAACATTGCTAACCTCAGTCTGTATCACCCTGATGGAAAATTGAGCGAACACCATTCGAATTTTATCCCAAATCCAAAACAACCTGGAGGGGATCATGGGAATCAAGAAATTAGACCTCTAACCCACAACCAAGCTTGAAGACTAGAGGGGTTGGTATGGCGAATCCTTCTGTTCCAACCGACTCTTACCAAAGTTGAGTGCTTCCTTATTGAGTCACCTTTCATGCCGAGCCATATGATTGCCCATTTTCTATAGTATGTCGAATGGATGGTTACTCACCAACGCTGAGTCGACCAATTACTCAGCATCTCCCTTGCTAAGAAGTCGAAAGAGAGACTCTGGATTAACTAAGCTATCCCTACTCAAACAAGCCCCTTGTTCGTACTTTTTATCCGCATCTTCTAACGACCTCGCTAATGTAGCATCACCACGTGTGCAATATCATATGCAGAATCCGTTGCACCAATGATTGTTTTTCTTATATATTCATTTTTACCCTTTTATATCTTGTACATTACTTCCTTAAGAAATGCCCTTTTTGTCTTTTCCTTTTAGGCAAGTTGCCCTAACTTATGGTTATAAATACTCTTATAATTGTAGCTAGAAAGCATTAGATTAGACCATTCTTAATACACTTTTGAGTACTTTTCTTATGTAAACACTGTTTGTTTACTCTCAGCATCACTCTTATCCTTTCCCTTAAGTAAGGTTAGGTATTGAGTAATCTCACCGGACCAATTCGTGCATTACATCGAATTGTACCGTGAGTCCTCGGAAGTTCCATTAGTGGGTCATATCCTCTAGAGCTATTTGTGAGTTTTGCTTACTGTTTCATTCTTCATTTTACCCTTTCACACTTTCCCCATTAATCCTTTTTCGAGCTTTCTAGAAGCTTGAACCCATCCAGCGACCGACCTTATCTATTCTTAGTTATGGTTCATAACATTGACCTAACTAAATGCTAAGTTTTGGGTTACATAGAAGACCTGGTCATAAGCTCCTCATGAAGAGAAGACTTATTTATGAGCTCTACTAATGTTGGAAAACTTGCTCTACTCTATTCAATCAGGTCTACTCTACTCAGTTAGATCTACTTTACTTTATCAGGTCTGGTCTACTCTACTCTACAGGTCTGGGCTACTTTGCTAGTCCGGTCTACTCTACTCTATTTAATTGGTCTACTCTGGTCTACCGATCTAGTCTTGTCAACTCTGCTGGTCTACTCTTTAGGTCAACTAGAATTTCAAGTCCACCTAGATTAGGTTTTCAAGGTCTCCAACCGCTCATCTACCCCTTAGCCCAAATAGTTCAATTGACTATTTATTTTTATTTGTATTATTTGGACTTCTTATTTCTTGTATTATTCCTATATTGCCCTCATGTTTATTTTGTATTTATTGGAATGCTATTAAGGCATCCCTTTAGTCCTTTTATTTATAAGTTTGCCATTATGTATAAATAATATACACGTATAGGGTTTTAGGAAGATTTTTGCACATCAATGAAAAAACCTTTGAGTCTTTTCTCTTGGAAAGTTATCACTTACTAGCTCTTATCAATCCCTTTAGTAATGATTATAGCAAACAACCTTAGTTGTCTCTTTGTACGTCATATCAAAGCAATGATTAGGCCGTGTAGGATTTAATTGGTGTGTCATATCCGATTAGGTAGCTCATAATTCCCTAAAACCTTCACTAAATCCATTCTGTTTTTGTTCCTTCAATAAAATCAAACCCATCCTAATACGCCACCCTTGTCTGCTCTTGGCGTCGGTCGTATCACTTGGTGTTAGAGCTCGAGGTTTTGAATAGGGTAAAGAGTTCATGAGTCATCTTGTTCTTGCTTTGTGATTACATATCTATGTTGTTTGTATTAGAGAAAGTATTAGTTCATTGGTTTATATTGTGTTACCAAGGATTTACTTGTCAAAGATTATCTTGGGGCTCCACATAGAAGGATCTTTAGGATATTATCAAAGGGTATCGATTTGCAAACATCAACTACATAGGCTTACAAAAAGAAATTGTTGGATTCATTCCATTAAATTGGTTAACGACATTCACCACTATTTGTATTGATGAAGTGGGTTTAATTCCAATTATCTTGTTTTGGGATTGTTCAACACTTAGGGTTTTAAATTAGTAGTAACTCATTTATTATAAGTAAGAGAGAGAGAGAGAGCGAGAGTTATTGTAGTAGTGTTGGAGTCATGTAAGTCTACCATACAGGTGGAATTTCTTTCTACCATTTAAAAGGGATTCAGTCATGATACGAGGCAAGCGCACCTATCAATTTTAATATAGCGGATATGAGTCCGAGTCGATCCCTCAGAGATTTTGAGTACTAATATTAACTTTAGCTTTATTATCTAACCGGAAAATTATGATGAGTTGAATGAATTAAAAATACTGAAATTAATAAACTAAACTACTTATGAGACTTAATTACACAAATTAGAAAGCAATAAAACTACAAACGACTTCAAGTATGCAATAATGTATTTAGGAATTATTTCCCCTAGTGTTTAACATGTAACCTTTTTAAAATGTATTCAATTTAGTTTCTATGATTCTTGACCGGAGGGATTCACAATTAAAGCTAATATCTTTCTCAAGCATATTAACCCTAATCCTAAATTATTTACCGGAATCTCTTCACTTAGTAATATAACTTAGAATTGCATTAATGTTTAATGAATTCCCACACAAACAATCAACTTTCCGAAAGAAACATGTATCTTATCTCTAAGTATACATGTAATTCTCTTCAATTATGCTAAGATCTAATTACACATGCAATTTCTCAATCAACATGCATAATATCATATATTGATACTCTAGAATTATCAATCCATATCTAAACGACATAATTGAATCAAGAAAAGATAGAAACTTTCTTGAAATTATAATTCAATCCAAGGGTTACATGAAACCCTAGGTTCCATAATCCTAAATACTTGAATTCTAAGCTATCATAATGAATCTAAAAACGAGATTCATCAAAAACATGAAATAAAGCATGAAAACCCCTCTTGATTTGATGAACAATCTCTAATCTTGAAATCGATGTCGTTATCGCTTCTTGATTAATGTTCTCCTTAAATCTCTTCTTGTCTCTCGTCTCTCCATTTCTGTAATGTCTTTCTCCCTTTTGAACCCTAAGATCCCCTTATATATGTGTATTACACGGATTTTATTTTCGTCACCAGACACGGCCTGGGACATGACCGTGTCCCCAGGTCGTGTAACTTTCTGCACTAAGGCAAAATTTCTGTACAACTTCAAAACTTCATAACTTCTTCGTTTGAACTCGGAATTGAGTGAAACTTGATTCATTTTCTTCGTTTTCGAGCCTAGAACGCGTTTAAACCCTGAAATCAACATTTTACTCAATTAAGTATCATTTTCTTTAAAGAAAACCAAAAATGTACTGGAAATGCTATAAAATCACCATATGAAATATGTTTAAACTCAGAGTTATCAAGTCACTTAAGGTAAGCTAAAGGGGTGCTTAAAATTGATAATTATGGATATAGATCTGTTATGTGAATGTACAAGAAGACTGGTGTTGGCTTACAAATTGTTCAGCTATTTCAGTCTAGTGAAGGTTACAGTGATAGTGGGTTTGCAGAGTTAGATTCGTCGACCTTTTGAGTTGGGTTTGTAGTAGCCGTTATAGGTGTTGCAAGTATGTTATGCATTGTAGGTGTTGTGTATGTGTAACAAGAATGATTGTTGGCTATCATACATGTTATAGCGGTGCTTGTGTAGGTTTAGTGACTTAGTAGCATTGTTTGAAGAAGTAGTACCGTTGCGTATAGAGAAGACCAAACTTAGGGCTATCATAGTGGTTGTTTGTACAACTATACTTGTTAACTGTCAAGTAGCTACTATCATGTGTTGTCACTAGCATAAGCATAGTAGTATGTGCGCCCTCCTTAAACTACGCTAGCGCGTCCAAGCTTATTTTGGTGTATACATGCTAAAACTTGGTGTGAAAGGAGGCTAAATTGCTGTCCAGTTATTCTGGTTGATTGAATAAAGTGTATTGATAAGAAAGTACAAGATCCGAGCCATTTAAAATTGCTATTCACTATTGTAGAAGTTTGTGTTAAGTGCTAAACTGAGTAATGGCCAAGTCCAAGTGGAACAGACTGAGGCTATTCACTGTTGTAGAAGTTATAATTGAAGTGTACATTGTGTGGTTACTGTGAATGCCAAACTGTTATGTCCATATTACATAAGCCGAGCTAATTGAATGTTCAAGTGTTGGTCAGCTTGAAGAGGAATCGAGCTGCTATGTATTGGACAAATATCACTATTGTTGAGCTAATTATCGAGACGAGCTATTAAATTGCCGAACTGATCCTATTCCTTTGGTGTGAGTTATTACTGATCGTATCATGCATACTATTGTGATGTGGAGTTATACCAAGCTTGTTGGGTATATATGTATAGGGAATGTAACATAGACTTATGTCAAGGCTACTACTAATAGGTGTATAGCACCATACTGTCTATTCCTCAAGTATTTGCTGAGCTAAAATTAAAGTGTCCGAATTGCTACAGTGATTAGTTGAGCTGAACTCCAAGTTTATTGAGCTTTTGAATAGAGTAATGTACGTGAAAGTATAACAAGTGTCAAGTTGTATGTGGAAGTGTAGAAATGCTTGCTGCCTACTAAAGTATGGAACTAAGCTGTTGTGATTCCAAAAGCAACTGGACTATTGCAATCTAAGGTGCCAAGCTACCAAATTTCTTATCCGAGCATATTGCTGTAGCATATCACATTGAATTAGTTGGTTAGGTATTGTGTGTGTATCCAAGCTAGTATTTATGTCAACTGAAATAGCCATGCTATTCTCTATAACTACTACCATGTTACTATAAGTGTACGAGCTGTTGTGAAGTGTTGTAACATGTTATTATTAAGTGTATATATCAATTATAATGAGCTAAGGTGAAGAGTAATGTATGGAACTATTGCATACAACTTGTGTAGGCTGACGCAATCATAGCTGCCACTATACCGAACTGCCCAGTGTGCTAAAAGAAACTTGATCACTATTCAATATTAAATCATCAAGCTGCTACTTGTCAACAAGCTGTTGTGTGCGTACCAATGCTTTTAATTCACAAAAGTCGCTAAGTTGTGCTACTTTGGAGTCTCACAAACTACAAGCACATGGAGCCAATTTGCCTAGTATTAGAAGTTCTAAACTTCTCTGTGCACGTGCTAAGCTATTGTAACAGTCGCTACTATGTAAGTCCTACTAAGTTGAGAATGTTTGTATTTTATGCTCAAGTAACTAGCATATGTAGTGAAGTGGTTGGCATTAGAATTATCCCGTGCTAGTGTACAAGTGAGTGAAAGCCGTCAAGCTATGAAAGGGTATTAATATCAAGTGTGATCATTATTTGTGGGGTTCCTCGATGATCTTGTTTAGTTGAGATTTACTTTGTAAAGTAGAACAATTTATTGATTGAGGTTGAAAGTGCTGAGTATTTAGCAAACTCTTGGTTTTTGTCAAACATGTTGAATTGAGATTTAAACCAACATGGCTTATGGTGATCAATATGGCTATGGTTACGACTATGATTATGAAGACATGAAATCAAGAATACCAATATTTGATGGTTATGGATCTCTAGACAAGTACTTAGATTAGGAATTCTAAGTTTACAAAATCTTTGAAGATAATTCGTATGCTAAACATAAGAAGGAATATATCATAAATGATCAACTTTAAGGCTTGGCTAGAACTTGGTGGAAGAATGTGAAGAAAGAAAGAATTTTGAATGGAGGAGAAATTATGCGGAGATTAATGAAGCACTTAATGAGGAGAAAATTTATCCCACCACATCATCAAGATGAGTTATATGAACAATTGTTAATATTGAGGCAAGGGCCAATGAATGTTGAAGAATATGCACGTGAGTATAAGACACTCTTCAGACAATGCAAATTATATAAGCCTCATTCTTGTACCATATCTCAATTTGTGAGAGGGTTGAATCCAAAAATTGCTAGAGGTCTTAACCCTTGCAAAATTGGGACATTGAGTGAGGCTATCCAAATAGTCTTAAGGGTAGAATTTTCTTATCAAGCTTACATTTGTAGAGTTTCCGATGTACTTGATTAGTTGAAGACGATTGAAAAACGGCTTGAAGTGTCTAAGGATGAAATGAGACAACATTGAAATGTTGAATTAGAGGGTACTGAAGGAGGAGTTAAGGAGGTGAAGCTTGTCAGAGAGGCAAGTAGTAGAGAGGAAGAAGACCAAGTTGAGTTGCAGCTAGACCCCCATGTTCTAGATGTGGTTCCATTACCCACCACAAAAGCAATGGATGATGACTCCAAGTACTACTATATTTGCATTCCACATATCAAGCTCTTTTATCTTGATCCTTTGATGAGCTTATGTAGTTTTGATATGAGCTATAGTAGTATCGTATCTATGAGTAGTTGTGGATTGTTGGTTGGAGTTTACTAAGGTTATGGTGATAGATATATGTAATGGGGATGTATTATGTTGATTCTCAGTAATCTTGTGTTGGAAAGATTTGAGATGTATAGATGGAAAGAAGAAGGATTAACTTATGAAGAAGTAGAAGGGCTGCTAATTACAACAAATGAAGAGGTCATAAGATTCGAGTTAGTTGAGCATGAAGAGGTGGAAGCACTTGAGATTAAAGAGTGATTTGACATCTTACTTATACAAGATCCATGAGCTCATGATCTTTTGTATGACCTCGACATTGTATTACTTCCTTTAATTGATAGTTGATGGAACTCCTAAGGTGTGGTTAATTGGATCTATGATGAGTGGAAGGAAGGATACGTGATGAAAATTATGATTGATAGAGCTTATGAGGAATGGAATGAGCATTGGTTGATGATGACATTAATGGAGGAGCTTGAGTACTTTTCTATGTTTATATTTCATTTTTACAAGTTAATATTTGATCCTAATGGGATTTGGAGCCATTAATTACCAAGTTTCAAGCCAAAACTTCTCTAAGGGAGTGGGGATGATAGGATTCAGGATACCTATCCAACCAAATGCCAAGTTTTATATTGAAGACCTATTCACAAACTCTTCAAGCATATAAGACCTGTTTATGAGCTCTACCAATGTTAAAGGACCTGCTCTACTTTATTTGGCCAAGTTTACTCTACTCTACTGATCTAGTCTACTCTTCAAGTAGGCTAAAATTTTAGGTCCACCTAGATTAGGTCTTTAAGATCTTTAATAACTCATCAACCCAACTCATCTACTCCTCACCCAAATAGTTCATTTGATTATTTATGTTATTTAGACTTCCTATTTCTTGTATTATTCCTAAATTACCCTTATGTTTATTTTGTATTTACTGGAATGCCATTAAGGCATCCCTTTAGTCTTTTTATTTACAAGTTTGCTATTATGTATAAATAGTACACACGTATAGGGTTTTAGGGAGATTTTTGCATATTAATGAAAAGCCTTTTGAGTCTTTTCTCTTAGAAAGCTCTCTCCTACTAGCTCTTATCAATCCCTTTAGCAAAAATTGTAGCAAGCAACCCCAGTTATCTCTTTGTACATCATATCAAAGCAATGATTAAGCTGTATAGGATTTAGTTGGTGTGTCATATTTGACTAGGTAGCTCACAGATTCGCTAATCTTTCTATTTTCATTCTTTCGATAGGATCGAACCCATCCCCATGTGCTACCCTTTTCTACTTTCAACAAGGGTCATGTCAAAGAGAGAGAGAGAGAGAGAGAGGGAAAGTGGTAATAATGGTGGTGCTATGGTGGTCAAAGGTAATGGGTGTGGTGGCAGGGTTAGAGGCAATGGATGTGGTGGCAAGGTTAGCAGTAATGGGTATTGTGTAGGGGTTGTATTAGTCAGCAATAATGGATATCGTGGTGGAGCTGTGTTTAGAAGAGGAAGGGTAGTGATAGTCCTTTTTAATTGAATCCTAATTCATTAGTCCAAGCATGTAATCCTAATTGATACTTTTGAAGTAATTAGGATTCCTTAGTAATTGCCATTCTTAAAAATGAACAAAGTAATAACGGATAGTAAGGAATAGGTGGGAAATGAAATTATCATTTCCCTTAAGTGAACGACTTGTAAAGCTTAAAATTGAGCTCATTTAGAGTCCTTAATATCATGTTCTAATAGCTTTAGTAAGGCTACTTGAAAAAGCTTTGCATGTAATGGTATTAAAGGCATCAATGAGCTTTATTTATGCATAGTAATGAGATAAATGCACATTGAAATCAATAATTCCATCAAGAGCTCTAACTATGGGATTTGCATATGAGGAGGAAGAAGTTCATCTCTAATTATCTATGTAAAAGGTGATTGGCTTATTGTGTATGCATCTAAGGGATTGTTTTGTCTAGATCCTTTGATTTTAATTAGATGCTTGATCATCAACCTAACTTGATTATGCAAAATCTTGTCTAGTTAGTGATATTGTGATAAGGTGTAAGACTGCTCTACAAGATCCTAATTTCTTTGTTTGCTCTTCATAGGTGAAGCATTTATTGGTCAACCTCTTGATTCTCATTGCATGACTATGGTCAACTTTTTTCGATCTTTTATCGTAGGATTATGACTTCTTCCTTGAGGCATTGGTTCTCGTAGATGGTTTGAGTCATTTATTCTTCAAATAAGGTGAATCGATCATTTTTTAATGTGGAATTGCAATTTATAGATTTTGGTCCTCATTCACCATGTTTGCTAGAGGATTTTCTCGATGGTTATTTGTATGGGAGGAAGTTCATTAACAGTTCAAATTTTCTTGGCCATGACTTCCTGTTTAAGTTGTAAACAATGGGCACCAAAATGTTCATGGAATATTCTCGATTGTTATTGGCTTTTGGATTGAGTTGATTATGGTTAGGCTTCACATGGCCTATACAAAGAACAAATTGTGACTTAGGCATGTGCACTCTGACCCTTGGGTCAGTAATGATGACCAAGAATAAGCAATCATCTATAGAGAAGAGTGACCAGATTTGGATCCCATACTTGGAAGGGTATCTTGCTATTTACAAGTGTAGAAGTCAGAGTTTGTTAGGCCTCTAGGGACTTGAGAGTCCCCATCTCAACTTGAAATTGGGTGAGAAAGTTTGTTAGATGTGACCTACTTGCCTTTTTCGTTTGGATATGTCCTATATGTTAACATGAAGTAATAGAATTGTGGGGCAAGATGGTCTTGAGAAAGCCTATGGTTAGGAAAACACTATTAACACTTTAAGTCTATACATTAGAGAGAGTACAAAATTTTTAGCTTACATGGTCCCTAATAGTCCCAAAGGGTCATACCATGAAATAGACTCTTAGAAGTTTGAGTTTGCACCATTGATCTAAATTCACAAGTAAAACATTAAATCTATTTATAAGTCCCAATTTGAGTAGTAATATGCAACAGGCAATAATATAATAAGGAAATGATTCAAAATAAGGAACTGCTAAGGATCAATAGCAAGTGGTTCCTTTAAGGGCTCTAGAGTATAGTTAACTAAACTATTAAACCAACCAATCCTTAAGACATCGGCTGATCTTTCTTAAGATGGCAATGTTCTTTCTCCCTTATATGTGAAAGTATAACCATATGCATTTCATTCTACAAAAGAATTTATACACTTTCAAATGCCTCAAATCTCCATAAAATGGACTTAAGCTTTATAAAACAATTAGCTAACTTATATAAAATAGATCCACAAATGAAAGAAAAGATAATTTTTTCCTTCTAAAATTCTCTCTACTTTCCCAATTTGTTAAAACTTATTCTTAAACTTGAACCATGCATGCATCTTCTCCTATTGATTTCTAAATGTCATTTTTATGATTGTAATATTTAGTGCTCCTAATGAATTCAATTTATGATATGGAAAGGAAAGAGAATACCAAATTTTAATGCCCATGATTCCATTCAATGCCACAACATTGCAATAAATGATTTCTCATCCATCATAAATTGTCATTTTATTAATTTATTAGCAAATGAAAATTTTTCACAAATCCATCACAAAATCTTCTATCTGTAAAACCTTATCTTCTCATAATGATGTATTTGCACAATTTAAGGGTATTTCAATGCTCATCAAAAGGTGAACTTGTTCTTTCTCACATTCCCCTTTGATCTTTATGCTAGGTACAACCATAGGATAGTACTTTTTCCATTTAGATGCAGTATAGAGTTAGAAAACACATATATGTTGTTTACTATATATGCAACAACTAATATAAATCTTCCATAATAGTATTGGTTAAATGGAATGAATCTAAATCAAAACTTGTTAATCCTTGAGATAACAAAATTAAAGTGGACCTAATTCTAATTATTCCAATCATGGATCATCCAAAATATTGGTCATTTCAGAAGACAAAAGCTCATCATTATAAAATATAAAAAATAACCTACGCATATAGCAGCCAATATGAATCTCCCATTAATTGATCGATGGTATCAAAGTGTTCATATTAATACAAATTCTTCGATAATTTCTTACAAGCTTGAGGATATAAGTCAAGTTTGATATCTATTAAATAACAATATGTGTTTTGAATAACATAATCATCAACAAATATTCCATGTGCCTTTTTCTTAGAATGTTATCATCAAATTATGTCTTATACATTGAATTCTTATCCATCAAATATCTAACGAGAAAATATCATTGAAGTTAATGAAGGTGATAGTAATGACTTTAAAAGGTTATTTAATTACCCCATATGTAGCTTATTTAAGGTCTCTATATTTCCTTGAAAGTAAACTATTAAGAATGATCTAATGCCATGTCTACTATGCAGCATTAAATTCAAAATGGAATTTCAATTCCAGATTTCACTCTCTTTCTCATGTTTGGAACTTTTTTAGAAGTTAGAATTGTGATTAGGTGATTTTGACTTCAAGGAAAAATTATATTTCACATTTCATGGGGAAAAATTTATTCCATTCCACCTTCATTAATAGAAATTTAACGAATAAACTCTTAACATATAACATTCACGAATTTAAGATAATTTTTTCTTTTATTATAAATATCACTATTATACATGAATCAAATCAACTATAGACGTTCTTAAACATAGGAATAGATTGTCATTTTGTTCTCAATTCCATCTTATTCATGTATACCGAGTGTGATGTAAATTATTTAAGGATTTTATCCAAGGATTTGGGCACTAGACAAATCCATTATGAATCCAAAGTAATTTGATGTGATTTTAACTATAGAATAACAAAATTAGTTGGCAGAAGATAGGTTAGATTATAAAATAGTCAAATGCTACATGAAAAGGTTAATTGTATCGACCTATTATGAGAAATAGTTGATTGATGGTCAATGTGGTCAATCGAATTTGTTGGTGCTCTTTGCATTCATTCTATTGTTTGTTTTGTTTTCTATATGTTGTTTCCATTTTTATTAGCTTAGTTTCTACTATAATTAGTACATATAAATAGATGTTAAGGGATTTACTTAGAATTGGCTTAAGCTCACTATTAGGTGTACGGAGAGAGAGTTTTATTTTTTCTTTTTTTAGGTATGTACCTAGATGTGAGTTTAAGATTAACTCTAGTAACTCTACATAACTTGGTAAGTTGGTTTTGCTCCAATTTTGATTAGTGAAATTACTACACTTGATTTGAGTTATATGCAATATTTTCTTATATACTTAATAGTTCTTAGTTACTCTTTTCACAATTCTTACAGTAGATGAATGCTTTCTGTATTGAATAATTGTATTCATCTTCTTCTCTCCTATCTTTCTCTTTCTTTCATTATTATGAAAGAAACTAGTAATAGAGTTAAAGGTTGCGCTTTTAAGTGTTGCAGAGCAAGATGGCATCCCTAGATAGGTTGTGTTTGAGTAAAGACCATATATATGAAGATTGAGGAAATGATATAGTTAATTGATGGTGAATTAAATAGTTAATAGAATGGGCCAATTGTAAGCAACGATTGATCTACAATGAATTTTGTTAACTGAACTAATTCACTTCTTTCTTTGTCAATTTTCTCTTTATTTTGATTCTTATAGTATAATGTAGCTAAGAGTTGAGACTTACAAATAAGCACTTATGACTTGTATGGCGTCATGGCTAGCATCCAATGAGTGTCTCAGTTTGTCTCTGAATGTTGGTTTGAGATTAACCTTAGAGCTACAAGTAAATCTATAACTTTAGTGAATGGGTTTTGGTTAAGGATGCAACAAGGTAGGTTTGGGATGAAGTTTTATAAAACCCAAACTTACCCCTTAGGTTTTGGTGTCTCTTAGAACCTCATAAAATTCATATAAAGTTTTACCTCCTATTATCAAAACTTGCTCTTTAGAGGATCAAATAATCCTATAGGGATGAGTTTACTAGCTCTCATCCACTAATGGTTAGACGAGACACTTCGAGATTATATGGCTAGATTATCGCTACCATAATCAATATCATGGACATTGATATGAACATGGCTATCAATTCTAATGTTGTAGGCGAAAAAAAGTAGTTATCAAGTCTTTTGTTCCATTTCTAAGAGATGATTAGACAACTTTGAAGAATTTTGATTTTGAGCAACAACTTATGTAACCCAGGAAGAAAATATCTTAGCTCACAAACAATTTGAGCACCGCCTACCATAGACCAACTTGGCCCTCACCTTAGTGACAATAAAATGAATTAGTCTATGGGCATAGTGTCCCACTATGAAAAGGTAACATTCCACTTTACAAGGAGCATCACCAACTCTTTAAACCTCAAGATTAAATACTAACTGAAATCTGAGATGAAGACATCATTACATAGCTAGAGAAAGGGCATAAGAACACAACACACTGACATTGTGACAATACTATGCCTTTCACAAGGAAAAAGGCCATAATACAAACTAGTGTACCCAGCTAAGAAACACAATAGAAAACGCCATAAGATGTGGCTACCTTTATGAATATATTTGTTGGTCCCATATAAGATATCAAGAGCGGGGTAGGGGATGAATTGATATCTTTAAACTTTTAAAAACTTTTCAATATAAAAATAAGATTACCTTTGTTAATAACTTAATTTAGTGAACATTGGTATTTCAACACACAATTAAACAACAATTAAGTAACACAAATTAAAAGAGTAGGGAAGGAGATTATCAAGCAAAGATTTTATAGAGGTTCAGCCTTCTACCTACTACTCTCTTCCAGCTCTACTGTTGAGGACTCGGTCTACTTTACCGGTGCCATTCCACTTAATCCACTAAATCAATTCACAAACAAATTACAAGTATTCATCACAATGACTTTACAATACTCTACTTTGCCTCTCGAGCCTCTCTATAATCTAGGCTAATATAGATCTACAAAGTACAAACTATCTTTTCTCTACAATACAATATAGAGATTACAAGTGAGAACAAAAGTACAAGTCTCAAATAATTTTGCACTTGAAAGGAATAACACTTGTTGTAGAACTTTGATTCGATGTAGCTATCTAAAAAAGTATCTGAAGAACTTTCTAAAGATTTTTAGAAGGTAAAAACTGATTAAGAAATTTTTGTGCAACGATACTACTTCTTCAGAGTTGTATATCAACATTTTGAATCCCTTCTCTTTTTATATTTAGATTTTCCAATGGCTAAAAACTGAAGATTATCTTTCACTTTCGTAGTTATCCAACCATTAGTTATTTGAGATAAATCTTTGGATATTTTGAGAAGATCTTGGTAATTTGAAATTCAAAAATAACTCTCCTTATCTTGTTTAGATTAGATATATATCAATTTGTAACCACCATATAAGCATCTAATTTGAATTTAAAATGATCTACTCAACTTCCTGATAAGCCTCATGTTTAAAATTTGAAATTCCACAAAATCTGAATCAACCATATCCTTATCCATTCTTGTATATATCTTGATTTATCCAAATATATTTTCGCTTACAAAATAAATCCCTATAGATCTTAATTCCATCTTGAGTGAAACGAGATTAAATGTATTTTCCTAATACACTCAATCTAGTAGAGCTAGGGCTTGATTAATTCGAATCTGATTTAAAGCTATTTTCAACGTCATACTTCCAGACTTACTTTGTGAACAACCTTCTGAAGAATATTAGCCTTTTTTTTTTAAAGATTCTGAATAAGCTTTTGAAGTACCATATCAATTCTTTTTATAAAAGATTTTGAAATACTTTCTAAAAGATTTTTATATTAGTCTATATCTAATCCTGAATAAGCTTCTAAATGCAACTTAGTTTTGCGAAATTAAACTTTTTTTGAATGCTTACACACTTGTTAATTCATTAGTGTTCATCTCTTTTTGTTATCGTCAAAATCCATGACCATGAGAGATACTTAACGATATTGACTCTTAGCAATCCTCCAAACAAGTCTGATTGAAAAACATCAACAACCCATAAACACTAATGCTCGAGTAATGTAGGGGCATCATAAACTAGCTAAATCAGAGCTAAACAAGTTAACATTAGTAATTAGGATCTCAACACTATAGCAAAATCTAACTATTAATGGACTACCCTTTTCCCTAGCCAATACTATAAAAATAAACAAACATAGCTTGTTCGCATATAGATGGGCTCGGTTCTACTAATAGACCTTGATTATTGCTCGCTTTTGCAACCATTTGCTCTTTATAGGCATACAAAGGTGGCTTCCAAGCATGCTAACCATAACAAAGGTTATAGTAGCCTATAGTCTACTGACCCTTATAAAGGTCAAACCCTATAACCTCTAACCTACTTACAGGAATGTAGAGGCAACCTTTAGTCAAGCCAGCCATAACAAAGGTTACATAAGCCTACAAGCCAACAACCCTTGCAAAGGTTAAACCCTTTAGCCTTTCGTTTTCTTACAGGCATGTAGAGGCAACCTATAGGCAATAAACTCTTACAAAGGTCGAATCTCTCACCTTCCTACTTTGATACAAGTAACCTACAGGCCAACCAACCCATATAAAGATTGCACTCTTAAGGGAAGGAACTCTTTCACTTAACTAAGCAACTAACAAAAGAACTACTTAGATGGGCTCGTATCCCACTTTCACTAACCTAGATGCTTCACTACATAAGATTGGATCTTAACAAGTAAACTCTTTCAACGAAGAAAAAGACCCTTGCTTAAAGGTGTCTCGCTTCTTAAACTCATTCCTAATAAGCCCAGACAACTAAATATGATGCTTTATCGACCAGTGTTCATGTCTAAGCTAATGTAAGGAATTAAACACCCATAAACTCCTTTGACCAATACTCATATCCAAGTTATCAAGAAGGATTAACTATCCCTATGCTACATGCCATTATTCAGCTAAAGTCATCACATCCAACATAAAATTAAAAAAAGATCATTATAAGGGAGCTGAATAGCACCTACAAGTTGTCATAGAAATTTACAAATATAAAATATCAAATGGTCGATGGATTTAACACCTAAAAACATTGATCATAAAAACCCGACTCATAAAAAAACCTTCAGTAGATGATGGACTGCCAAAAGGGCCCTAGCAAGGAGGAAGCTGAGCATTCTGATAGATCTAAACGACTCACTTTATAAACATTCACAACTATTACCTCCTTTGGTTTACATCAAAAATCTCCACGAGGAGGAATACATGAGAGTCTATGATAGGAATCAAGCTACTAGACCTCTGACCCGCAGCCAAGCCCGAGGACTAAAAGGAACTGGCTCAACAAATCCTTCTGTTTTAGCCAACCCCTGCCAAAGCCAAGTACTTCCTTACTGAGTCACCCTTCATACCGAGCTGTATGACCGACCATCTTTTAGTAGTGTACCAAATAGAAGATCACTTTCTCGTGCTTGAGTCGACCAATTACTTGGCATCTTCCTTGCTAAGAAGCCAAGAAAGAGAGACTTCGGGTTAACAAAGCCATCTTTGCTTGGACAAGCCAACTATCCATATTTTTTATCCGCATCTTCTAACAATCTTGCCAATGTAGCATCGCCATGTGTACAATATCATATATAGAATCCATTGCACCAATAATTGTTTTTCTTATATATTCATTTTTACCCTTTTGTATCCTGATCTTTACTTCCTTAGGAAATGGCCTTTTTGTCTTTTCCTTTTAGGCAAGTTACCCTAACTTATGAGTATAAATACCCTTGTACTTGTAGCTGGAAAGCATTAGATTAGATCATTCTTAATCCACTTTAGAGTACTTTTCTTCCTTACGTAAATACTGTTTGTTTACTCTCAGCATCACTCTTATCCTTTCCCTTAAGCAAGGTTAGGTGGCGAGTATCCTCACCAGACCAATTCGTATGTCATATTGAATCATGTCATGAGTCCTCAGAAGTTCCATTAGTGCATCATATCCTCTAGAGCTGTTTGTGGGTTTTACTTACAGTTTCATTATTCATTTTGCCCTTTCACACTTTCCCCATTAATCCTTTTCTAAGCTTTTTGCAAGCTCAAACCCATCCAACGACTGGCTTTGTCTATTCTTAGTCACGGTTCGTAACATCTTGGTATCAGAGCGGAGGTTTTGTGTGAACTGTAGTGGTTCTTCTTAAAGTTCTGTTATACTCTCTTTTGCATGTATAAAACAAAGCAAGTTACTATGCTCAATTAACTACTGTGTTGTTAACTTTTAAATTCCTGAAATGTTTGTTTGAGCTTTGAATATATAAGGAAAAATGATAGACCTAAGTATGAATGTTAGTGCGGGTGATGACAATGGAGTTGTCCACCATGGACGACAGTCTCAAGAAACTCCCAGAAATACTGACGAAAGGCTTAATGAGGTAGCTAACCTCTTAGTAGATTTGACTCGAGCTATTCATGCATTGTCTTATCAATTCACTAAGGCCGTACAAAACACTCCACTAACTGCTTAACCTGTTAGAGGTCAGAACTCAGTTCGACCCATTTAAGGTAAAGGAGTTGACGAACGAGTAAGACGAAGGATAGACTTAAGAGAGCTTAATGAAGAAGAAGAAGAGTATTTTGAAGAGGAATGTGTACGAATCTCCAGAGCATCCAACCATGTGAAGCTTCGAATTTCGAGTTTCAATGGATCTGGGAATGTTGATGAGTATTTGGATTAGGAAGAAAAGATGGAGCATGTGTTTGATTACTACCAATATGAGGATTATGAGAAAGTGAGAACTACTACTATTGAATTCTCCGGGTATGCCGCCATGTGATGAAAGAGTTTTTAGGCTATGAGAAGACAAGAGGGCTACCGAGAGATTAACACTTAACCCAAGATAAAGAGAGTGCTTAGAAACAGGTTCATGCTAGAAATCGATCTCTAAGATACTTTCACTTGGCTTCAGGAGTCGAGACAAAGAGGTCGAACTATTGACAAATATGTTCAAGAGTTCCAGATGGTCATGATCCATTACAAAGTGGAGAAACCACCAACTTGAACAATCTCAAGGTTCATTACTGGGTTGAGAGGAGACATTTAAGACGTCGTGGAGCTCTAATGATTTAACACCATAGATAAAGCTATTAGGATTGCCCAGCGAGTAAAAAGGCAAAGAAGGAGCCAAGTACTAGCGAGGATGCCGACTAGCCGACCTAAATAGGCAAGTCACCGAACTCTACCGAGTACTAAGCCGAGAAGGAAGGTTGAGGTTAGGGCCAAGTAAAAAGGCCAACCTGATGATGAAGTGCCAACTCGAACATATGAGAAGGGGTAAGGGTCTAGCAGGAAGACTAGCTAGATCAAGTGCTTCAAGTGTCAGGAGTTCGAACATATGGTTGCTCAGTGCCCGAATCAATGGACGATGGTAATCAAGGGAGACATCTCAAAGTTAGAAGTGGAGAGTACAGATAAAGAACTTGAGGAGGAGGAGGTTCCTACCGAGAAAAAAAGTGTCGAGAAAAGGCTGATTAAGGAGGATGTGTTTCTTGAGGACTTAGATTAGTTACTCATGGTTGTCTAATGTACTATGAACATAGAACTCTCGCAAGAGGAGGAGCAAAGAGAGAATTTGTTCCATACCAACTGTAAGGTGAATAATCATATGTGTGCCCTCATTGTAGATAATGGAAGCTACACTAATGTAGCATCAACCGATCTTGTTTCAAAGTTGAAGTTGCCAACTATTCCACATCCAAGGTCGTACAAGTTGCACTGGTTGAGTGAGAAAGGAGCATTACATGTCACTCAACAAATACTACTACCGATCACTATAGGGAATTACTCCGACCAGATTCTCTGCAATGTACTACCCATGTGCGCTTCACACGTATTGCTAGGAAGACCGTAGTTATTTGATAGGAGAGTTATGCATGATGGTTACAGGAACACTTATATGTTCGAGAAGGATGACCGGAAAATCACATTGAACCTGATGCCACCGAAAGAAGTTTACAAGTTGCAGAAAAACCTTGCTTGTGAATCGAAGAAGGCTTTGGTGATGACTAGAGCCAAGTTACTAAAGGCCATCAATGCTAATGAGCCAACCCTCATGTTGGTTAAGCAACTACTGGAAATGAAGGAGTAGGGTGAGTTACCCTAGGAGGTCAAGGGGTTGTTAGATGAATATGTTAACCTGTTCCTAAAACAGTTACTTGAAGGGTTGCCCCCAACTCGAGGCATAAAGCATTGTATCGACCTAGTATCCGGTTCTACATTGCTAAATAAGCTAGCTTATCAGATGAAACCCGAGCAAGCTTCTAAGCTCCAATGTTAAGTCAATGAGTTGCTGGAGAGAGGCTATGTAAGAGAGAGTCTTAACCCTTGTACTGTGCTTGCACTTCTAGTGTTGAAGAAGGATGGAACCTGGCAAATGTGTGTAGATAGATGAGCTTTGAATAAGATCATGATCAAATATAGGTATCCGATCCTGAAGCTAAAAGACATGTTGGATGAACTTAGAAGAGCCAAGATTTTCAGCAAGATTGATCTTAAGTCTAGCTACCATCAAATCCGCATGAGACCAAGAGACAAGTGGAATCGACATAAACTTTATGAATGGATGGTCATGCCCTTTGGCTTGTCAAATGTCCCGAGCATTTTCATGAGACTTATGAACCATGCGCTAAGACATCTCATAAGGAAGTGTGTCATGGTGTACTTTAACGATATCCTAATCTACAGTGCCAACATACCAAGTCACTATGAACATCTCAAAGTAGTCCTAGATATCCTCTATACCAAGAGATTATTCAGCAATTTAAAGAAATGTTGCTTTTGCCAGGAGGAAGTGATATTCTTGGGCTATGTAGTTAGTGGAAGAGGCTTGCAAGTTGATGATGAAAAGATCCAAGCAATTTTCGAGTGGCCGACTCTTACTACTTATGCCGACATGAGAAGTTTCCATAGACTGGGTTCATTTTACAGAAGATTTATCAAGAATTTTAGTACCCTCGCTACACCACTTACCGAGTTAACAAAGAAGAAGACAGACTTCCAATGAGGAGAAATGGAGGAGAGGAGTTTCCCTAAGATAAAAGAAAGATCGACCTCCACCTTGGTATTAGTACTACTTGACTTTGACAAAATTTTTAAGTTGGAGTGCGACATATCGGACATTGGAATAGGCATTGTCCTAATGTAAGAAGGCTGAGCAATTACCTTCCATAGTAAGAAGCTCTGAAGACCACAGTTGAACTACTCTGTGTATGATAATGAACTTTTAGCATTAATCCAAGCAACGCAAGTATGGCAACATTTTTTACTACCAAGAGAATTTGTCATATATACTGACCACGAATCGCTGAGATACCTCCGAAGTCAGACTAAGTTGTCAAAGCGATAGGCGAGATGGGTTGAATTCCTTGAATGATTTAATTTTGTAATAAAATAGAAGCAAGGAAAGAGCAACGTAGTTGTAGATACTCTTTCAAGGAGGTATGCACTTTTATCAAACTGCAGACCAAACTGTTTAGGTTTGTAAGTATCAAAGAACAGTACTCTGAGAATCCACACTTTAGATCCATAATTTCATAGTGTGTCAACGGGAGGACGGTAGACGAGTATTATGTGGAGGATGGCTACTTGTTCTAAGGAGGAAAATTATGCATGCTGAATTATTCACTAAAGGAGCTACTAATCAGGGAAGCCCACAGTGGAGGTCTCTTTGGACACTTTAGAGAAAGAAAGACCTATGAACTATTGAATGGCCAATTCTTTTGGCTGAGAATGAGGAGAAATGTGCATCAAGTGATCGAAAGCTATGCCTTACGCAAGATGGCCAAGTAACTGAGCCAAACAAGAGAAAGCAATGCCCTTACCTGTCCTAACAAAATCGTAGACCGAATTGAGCATAGACTTTATTCTCAAACTACTGCGAACTACCCGAGGCAAAGATTCTGTAATGGTCATTGTAGATAGATTTAGTAAGATGGCACACTTTGTGCCTTGCTCGAAAACAGATGACGCTTCGGCTATTGCTTCTCTTTTCTTACTAGAGATTATGTGAATATACGACGTGCCGAGAAGTATAATCTCCTATAGAAACCTAAAGTTCTTAAGCCATTTCTAGAGAACCCTATAATGTCGACTAGGAACCAAATTACACTTTAGTACCTCTGTCACCCCCAATCTAACGGCCAAACAGAGGTGGTTAATCGTATATTGGGGTCACTACTCCGAGTTGTAGTAGGTAAGAACTTAGTTGATTGGTAAGTCTACCTACCTATGGTCGAGTTCGCTTACAATCAAACGATACATGACACCACTAAGCAGACTCCCTTTAAGGTAGTCTACGGGTTCAATCTTAAGTTGCCCTTCAACCATACCCCTATACCAATACCTGCGCAAGAGGACCTTGACGCATTGACCAAAGCATAATCCCTTCAGCACATCTATGACAAGGTCACTTGGCACATCGATCAAGCTACTAGAAGAATGCGAGAAAAGACTAAGGGTAGGATAGCTAAACAATTTTAGCTAGGAGACTTGGTGTAGCTGCACCTCAACAAGGAACGGTTCGCGAATAAGAGGGGAACAAATTATCTACAAGAGTAAAAGGTCCTTTCAGAATCTTCCAGAAGATCAATAATAATGCCTACAGATTGGAATTACCCTAAGGCTATGGGGTTTCTAACGCCTTCAACATTGCTGACCTTAATCCGTATCACCCTAACATAGAACTGAGTGAAGACCATTCAGATTTGATCCTAAATCCAAAACAACCCGGAAGGAATGATAGGAATCAAGCTGCTAGACCCCTGACCCACAGTTGAACCCAAGGACTTAAGGGATTGACTAGACGAATCCTTCTATTCCAGCCGACCCCTATCGAGGCCGAGTACTTCCTTATCGAGTCACCTTTCATGCCAAGCCGTATAATAGCCCGTCTTTCAGTAGTGTGCCAAATAGAAGATTACTCTCTCGTACCCAAGCTGACCAATTACTCAACATCTTCCTTGCTAAGAAGCTAAGAAAGAGAGACTCTAAAATGACAAAGCCATTCATGCTCGGGCAAGCCAGTTGCTTATACTTTTTGTTTGCATCTTCTAATAACCTCACCATTGTAGCATTACTACATGTTCAATATCATGTATAGAATTCGTTGCACCAATGATTGTTTTTTTTTTTTGTATATTCATTTTTAGCCTTTTGTTTCCTAATCTTTACTTCCTTAGGAAATACCCTTTTTGTTTTTTTCTTTTTAAACAAGTTGCCCTAACTTATGAGTATAAATACTCTTATACTTATAACTGTAAGGACATCAGATCATTCTTAATACACTTTTGAGTACTTTTCTTTCTTGTGTAAACACTGTTTGTTTACTCTTGACATCACTCTTATCCTTTCCCTTAAGCAAGGTTAGATAGCAAGTATCCTTACCGAACCAATCGTACATCATATCAAATTGTACCGTGAGTCCTTAAAAGTTTCATAGAGCTATCTGTGGGTTTTGCTTACTATTTCATTCTTCATTTTGCCATTTTACGCTTTCCTTATTAATCCTTTTTCGAGCTTTCTACAAGCTCAAACCCATCCAGCAACCGACCTTGTTTATTCTTGGTCACGATTCATAACAGACTATCTTATTCCATCCTCTCAATGAACCAACTAAATTTATGCTTAAGATCTCCCCCTTAGATGAGTTACTTGAAATATTCCAACTACCCAACATTAGTTTTCAGCTAGAATTCTCACCGCTCAATATGCTCCTAACACTCATCTAGGATCTCCTTCTAGTCTTAATGCATGTACTCCTCCATCTTAGCCATCTACCTATCCTATGTTCCTCCAACTTCTGAATGCGATCCCTATATGCCTACTCCTCTCTTCACATCCTATCTATGAAAAGCATTAGATTGCTTGTCTTTACAAGCATATAGGCCTCATTAGGTAGAGTAGAAGTAGGATGTTTTACTACCTTAGCTCTTTCTTGTTGAGTGCTCTTCAAATCACCAAACAACATTTTAAGACCCTCATCAACTGTTTCTAAATCATTCTTAACACAGTCCATATTAGCTTCAAAAGCCTTTAGTTGCTCTTTCATCACATCAACCTTTATCATAGTGCGATTATTGTCAACTTCACTATTTCTTAGTCATTGTTGAAGTTAAACTCACTCCCACATGTTGTTCTTCCTTTCATTCTACAACCGACCCATACAATTCAATTCAGCTGGGTTTGAAAGATGATTGTGTTAGATCTTAACCCTTCTCCTTCCCCTCCTCATCAGTAGGAAGAGACACACTTCGAGAAGACTAAGGCACAAACTCCTTCCACTTCCCCTCTTATTCCATAACAATAGTTATAACTACCTTTAAATGATGTTAACAACCTTGATGACCTTTACCACCATAGTCTACTCACTAGAACCAATTTCTACAAGTGGGGTCCTCATTCTAACTTTTACCTCTTCCATTTGACTGTTCAATGTGGTTTCTAAAAAGCGAGACCCATAACTAAAACTTGCCTTCTCAAACTCAAGGGCCCTCCTTCATCTGCCTACCTAAACTAAAGGAGAAGATGATGTTTTAGCCTCTTAAGCCGAACAACTAGAAAGTCTACTTGAACTCTCCTAATGAATAGAAAAACCTAGGTTAACCTAGGGTGCTCTTTCTTACAGTAGGAACATAAGCCACCTTCTTCATCTTTAATACCTTTTTAGCCATCTCTACAAAATAAATCACAAGTCAACATTGGAAGCAATGTGAGATAATGATCCAAAGGTTTCCTCCATAGACCGTTCTCCTCAATTCCTCCTACAAAACATTGAACACACTCCCAAACCAACTATACCCCATGCAATGAAGGAAACCTATGCATTAGGAACGAGGAACAAGTAGGCTCACAAGTAACAATGCCAATACTCTAGCCTACTACCACCATTTGTTCATCAAGCCTAGAAGACTCCACATTCTATCGACTTAAGCTCATTCTTTGGTGCATTTTATCAATTTAATTCCATTCTCTAGAAAAAAACAATAGCCTCATGGTCACTCCTAACACCATATAATAAGCCTTGTACACCAACATCATCCACAACAGTTACCATTACCTCCATCAATGGTTGCTAAGGGAGGAGTAAAACCCTTAGGACCTTTAGGTCCAAAAGGGAAAAAGAGAAAAAGCATCTCATCCTTAATCAAAAAGGAGTTTTATGAGGATTTTGGAATGATTAGAAGTTTCTTCCCTAAAGTAAAAACGCTTAACAAAGTGAATGCAAAGCAAATGTGACAACCTTAAGTTTCAAGCTCCTAAATTTAGGGTATCGAGCAAAGTTAACCAATTAAATTCAAACTTTATTACAAGGCTAGAAAAGTTAGAAGAAGTGAGCTAGTAAAGCCCATTTCTTGAAAAATATATATATAAGATTAATTTAATAAAAAGTAAGTTTATCAATATCTCCTATCATTCATTAGAAACTCCAAATTCAAGTCCTGAGATATATGACACTTTAAAGATAAGTTAATTAGATTATAAAGACTATAATAGAGTAGACACGTTTAAAGGACACATATATTCACCCAAAGTACATGCTACTTAAGTATATGTACACATATTAACATAAATAATTAAGTATAGGCAAAATATACCCTTAATATGAAAAATAATTATCAAAACAAACTTAATGTGTCAATGGTTAGTTGTTTGTCGTGGTAGCCTTTAGAACAACTAAAATTTGAGTCATTTGAGGAATGGCCTGAAAGTTGGGCACCTAACTAGTAACATACCAACATGGAGCAACAATTAGACGTTCAGGTTTTGCACTAAATATATGGGACCAACGGCAAACTGTATAAATATCTAATGGACACTTCATTCTGGAGGTTTAGCAATTAGAAACTAGTAGGAAACAATCAAAGGAGTGTTTAATTTGTAAATTAGAAAATTTTGAGAAATTATTATAATTTTTGTTGGAGAGGCAAGGTAAGAGGGTTCGTATAGCAAACTTAAAGCTACTATTGTTGCTGCTTTGGGACCAATAGGAGATGGTCAAAGAAGGTCAACCCATAAGTCACCATCATTAGAAGGCTGCTGGAGGTTAGTGAAACAACAAGCCTTGTTTTTCACCTATTATGTTCCTTAATTTTTAAAAATATCATATGGGTATAATCAAATTTGGAAAATTTTATTCTTGGGTTATTTTATATATAGTTCATCTTAGTATTTTGTTTCAATGAAATTTGAAGTGAAAATATATGCTCCTTAAGAAATGACTTTGTTTGGATAGAAACTATTTGATTTTTTTTAAAAAAAAATAGCAAATCATGTTGTTTCAAACTAATTCTTGGTTCATAGACTCAAAATAACTTAGATTTAATCTACATAGAAAAAAAAAATAGCAAATCATGTTGGTTCAAACTAATTCTTGGTTCATAGACTCAAAATAACTTAGATTTAATCTACATAGCAAGATCTTTGTTAAAGTGTACGTTTAGTATTTATTATAATTATTTTTAGTAAATTACACTATTTTGAATGCCAAAAGAAGACTAGGTTTTCCAAATTATTTCTTAATAAACCTAGTTTGCAATGACTTCTAGAGTTAGGTTATGTTGTCAGAAGCATTTATGTTTTATTTGGTAACTCAATTTGAATATTTATATAATTTAAGCTAATTTTTAGTAAACTTAGGCCCAACATCGATATTTTGGAAAGTATATCAAATGACTAAATTTAATATTTGTAATTATCAAATATAAGACTATATTGTATGAGTTTATATTATTTTTTGTGCAATTAATCAGGCTAGTTTAGTATTTATTACTTAAATAACTAAGATTTAGCCATATTTTTTACTAAATTGACAAATAGTAAGTGAATTACTAATGTTTGCAATGATTACATGATTCTAGCTCTATATTCCCATGGAGGATAAATATTAACTAAGCATGGTTTATTAAGAAGTGATTGGAATTTAAGTACATTCAGGCTTAATAAATAGTTACAATAATGTATGATCCGAATCGAAATTGAGAAAATGTATTTTAGGTAATTTGATAAAGCTAAACAGTTTAATACTATGTGGTAGCCATAGGTTTTGAGAATAATGATTGCAATGATATAAATTTTGTTGAAACCCAAAAAGAAGTGAAGAAGTTTTTTTTTTTTTTTTTTTGTCGACTATCTCTGATCACATCAGCCATTCTAGAAGACCCATGTACCGAATAAAAATAGCTTGCACTATGTAGGTACCCCATAAGAAGTATCCATAGTGGGATTTGAACTTAAGATCTCATGCAAGTTGTCATAAGTGTGTCTTAAGCCTTAACAACTAGAGCAACCCCTTAAGCCTAGAAGTGAAGAAGTTACAATCAATAGAAATTGGTTTTATGGTTTATTAGTGATATACAGTAGATATTGTTACTATATTTGAAATAGATAAATATTGTTTCTTTATGGATGTGATAAGACTTAATAGCCATGTCAAATATTAAAATGAGCTTTAGCCAATGTGAATACACTCTGCTTAATTGTTTTTGTTTATGTAGTGACCAAAAGAACGTAGACCACTCACCTACTTGTTATATGCAACTATAAGATTCACCTAAGTGTTTCTCATGGCTTCGATATTATACTAAGAAATGGTATTATTCATGATGAACTACTACTTGAAATGTTGGTGAAGGCATTTTGTGTTTATGATAACAGATTGTGATTTATTAAACAATGACTTGGTTGCATAACTGTTATGTCACTTAGAATGTATATTATATTGACTATGATGTGATGACGATTAATTTGCTACATCTATGACTTAGAAAACTCTAAAAAATGTGAATATCTAAGTTTCATTGATAAATTGTTGACTAAATGATGAGATGACTAAGTTTGTGTTAAAGTTGTAACATTTGCTACATGTCGTACTTATGAATGAAATACCAAATTACAGAAATAAAAACCAGGCTGGATGCTAAATTAGGATGATATAACTTAGGTTATATGGCTTGGAATCTTCACTTAGCCTAGATAACTTAGAAACTATAGCTGGCTTAGCTAAATGTGCTATTTGACTTCATGCATGGCATATTACAAAATGATCTAAGAGTCAGGTTATACACAAAAAAGATAAGTTTTTATTGAAGCAAAGTGCTTAGATAACAAAATTTAGTCTCGAGTATATAGAGTGGCATTTACTCAAACCACTCCATTTGGTTAAGATAACTTTATTTTGGGGGTCTTACTCCCAAGCTGCTCCTTGGAGCCAACTTGATTTCTATTGACTTAATGTTGGTAGTCCTACTCCCAAGCTACTCCTTATAGCCAACTCAGTTCCTAGATTCTTTTTCCAAATTCCTAATAATGTTAACTAACCAAATAAGAACTTGGCGAGGGTATTAGTATCAATGCATGTCACATGCATCAATATGGCATCTATATGTTGCATAAGTGTTTGCAAATGAACTTATTTATTGATTCATACAACTATATGTTGTTGTATGCTTCATTATAGCTATATATTAGTGTATGCTTTATTGTTTTGTGTTATAATTTTCAATTTGTACTCACTTGGTTCAAATCTTAAGCTAAGGGATTGGCTTATCTAACCTTATGTACAGAAGACAAATTAAGCTCAAATTTGGAAGCTAGGCTAGATCAATGAGAGTAATTAGCTATTTGA
The DNA here is from genome assembly GCA_024138015.1 of Lumnitzera littorea. Classification (NCBI taxonomy): domain Eukaryota; kingdom Viridiplantae; phylum Streptophyta; class Magnoliopsida; order Myrtales; family Combretaceae; genus Lumnitzera; species Lumnitzera littorea. The sequence continues at coordinate 94,335,761 of JAMXBB010000006.1, forward strand.
TTTGATATGAAGTCCTTAGGTACAGCTTCAATAAAGATCGCGATGTTAAATTGCATGGTTTCTAATGTAAAGGTTGCAAATATAAAGGTGTGATTCTCAATTGGATTATATATTTTATAGAAAAGTTAAACTATGATACTCTAAACAAAGTCCATGTTTTGCAAAGCTCTATTGTGTTTTCTATTGTTAATGAAAGAAGCTTTCAACATCGTTATGCTTGCAAAGCTAAGTTAACAAGTTGATTACAAGTTTAGCCTTATCCTTAACTTGGGATGGCATAAGGAACCATTTGTTAGGCACTAAGTGTTGAGGAAAAAGTATAAGCAAATGCCTTTTAGAGATGGCGTGTTACATATTCTCAATCAACTATGTAGTAGAAAATCTCTTCTCAATCTCATTTCCTCACACAATCAACTAAATACGTAATTCCTATCAAGAATTAAGTATTCTAGTTTTAAAGACTAGAGGTTCAATCTCCTCTTAGTCTCATAATTTATCCTAATCTATTAGAACCACATAATGTAATGTTATTTCAACAAGAAATACCTAATCTCCTCTCGGTATCATAGTTGTAAGAACCCATTATCGATACTTCACTAATTCAATGACTCAATTAAGGAATTACACAACTACTCTCCTCTCGATCTCATAATTATGTAAATGCATTAACTCTTAAGGGAACTTCTTAGGATTGATCTCCTCTCGATCTTATAATCGTAAAGAAACCCATTGAAAATTTCATTAACAAGCACCTTAAAGTGCTCAAATGAAATCCTAATCATCAAAATCCCATCTAAATACACATACCCATATCAAAACTACAAAGCTACACCATCTACAACTTCCACATTATCACAAACTTACAAAAAACTACTTAACCACTCACAATATCAACAATGACAGCAAGAAAAAATGAAAATATAGTAACAACTTTCATTAGAGAAAAAGTGAACAAGATGGGAACAAATGAATAAGAGATTAAATGAAGAGATGAAAGTAAATGCTCATTAAACTAACTTAAATGTGCATCAAAATCATAAAAGCATTTACCAAATATCATGGACAAGACAATAAAACAATAAAATAAACAATGAGCTCACAAATCTAAGCTAAACAATACTAAAAACCTAATTGCAGCCCAATTTCTAACTGTAAATGCAAGTATATATAATTTTAGGCTACCAATTGATCGATATAAAGGTCTAACGATCAATCAGTAAACACGTATCAGCACTAGGTCGCCTTCTTGTTTTATGAAACGTGGCTTTTAAGGGGATTAAGGTTTTAAATGAAAAACCCTAACCCTCATTTCTTCTATCGATCGATCAATGCAAATGGTACTGATCAATTAGTATAAGTAAATATACCCCTACACCCTTTGTTCACTATGCTGTCCTCTCCTCCACTCGATCATCTAAGATATCATTGTACCCCTAATGCTTCAAGGCATACCGATCATTTTAACCTCGTTGATCACACAGTAGGGGTTACCAAGACCATGGTAGCTCTTGTGCATCTAGAAATAAGATATAAAATCAATCAAAGTTATTTAAAATTAATCTTTTTTCATGCATTTTTGACAATTTTATACAAGTTTATCCATTTTATGTGTAAACTCCAATTTCATATAAAATTAACAAATTTTTGCTTGATTTATGCACAAATGCAGGTTTTGAAGTTAGGAAAAATTGTGTATTTTGAGCCATGATCACCACCCCCAACTTTAAAACCATGCTTGTCCTCAAGCAAGTGGAAAAAGATCAATTTTTTTCGAAAATGATAGGGTAAGCATGCACTTCCTTAATGCTTGCATATAATTGAGAGTATACTATACTATTAAAAGCTCGAAGTTTGCATGTACTTGATATGATGCAAAATTCCTTAGAAGTGATGTCAAAATTGTTTCACTTATGCTAAATCAAATCCTCACAAATCAAAGCGCATGTAATTACTTCAAGATTCAATTACTAGAAAAGTTAACTTCCCATTTAGGTTAGACTTATGAAATTTGAAGTTAAGTCTTGTTACGCTCTGAAGTCACAGAGTCGCAACAGTCCCGCCGTGTAAACCATTCTATGATAGTAACTAGCCTCACAGTGCCTACCATAGACCTGATCTACACAAGGCGTCGACAACTCCTCGCTTTGAAGTAAACAGTTCGATTAACAATTTTACTACAAATCATGATAAATATCACAATTTTTAATAAACATATATAATTATCAGTAAGTCCACAGAGCTTCCCAGGAAGTTATACATAATCACCACAGTCTACTAATTTACATAATAACTATTAGTCTTTCATTCCTAATTGCATGGTCACTCTAGTCACACATTATATTAAGTAACTTAATCCTCACACCCCTGGCTTCAAACGGACTAACCTTTGGGTAATTGTAGGGCGGCATGATACTTATAGTGATCACAAATCAGAACCTACAAAAGGATCTATAAGGGTATGTGCAACTACAACTTAGTAAGTTGAATTGAAGACTCATGAATGCATACAAGCACAAACAAGGTTATCAAACAATTATTTTCATGCAATGCATCAATCAAGTGTCATCGCACAACGAAGTCCGGTCCGTTGTGAAATCAGAGAAATTTCACCCGCTCCAATCCGGGTTGAGGAGTTCCATGTTATGCAGCAGCTCACAACCAAACCCAGGCTTGTGCAATGGAGACCTCGCTCCTCCCGCGACTACCTTCGAACCATTGACTTCACCCCCGCCGCGACCTCCTCTCCTGTCACATAGTTCGACTGAGGATGAAGAAGAGACCATTTTGCAATCCTGCGCTATCCTTTTCGAAAGGGTCGGTATTTGGTTGGAGAGTCCTATGATCCCCTAACGGGTTGCAATGCATGACATTTTCGGTTATTAGGGTCGACTAAGATTAAATTCCGATTAGAGTGTTCAACAAGTTCATACCAATTCAATCAATCACAAAATCATTCACAATACAAATTCCAGCATAAATTCAGATACATCAAGCACATGCGCAAACTACTTACAATCACAATCATATACAAGCCTAAGTCTCCGAGTACTACAAAACTAGTACTCTATTACAATAAGCAATAACCCAACTTACTTAAATTTGCTCGATCCTCTAGTTGCGAGCTGACTTGTTTCTGGGGGTCCTATAATACAAATAGGTTCTTTTAATACTTATATTTTATGGATTCTTATTCTAATTCATAATGTAATTCATTTTCCTCATGTATACCTATAACGTATTAATGATTCGTTGTATTCTATTTCGGGGTTCGGCTCCTAAACTAGATTTTAGTTTTAATTCCTAAGTCGTAATTAGGCTCGAATCCCAATGTGACATTAATCACATTACGCTCGGGTACTCAAATATCCTATTGGGCCGTAATTTTGGTATTCTAAACTATTCGGTACACGCTAACCCTAATTGTAGTATCAAATTTATTCCCGATGTGTAAAAATCTTACATTTTGAGATATTTACTTAAAATTAAATATTATTTCAGATTTATTATTTTTCTGATTTCAATTATAATATTATCTAAATAACCTTATTTTTGTAGATTTATTAATTTACACTTTTACACATTACTAATTTCTTATATTACTTACCTAATTTCCCTAATTAACCATACTTAGTACCTAAAGGCTAGGATTAGGGTTCCACTGCAGAGATTAACTTCCCTAAACATATAATTAATATCCCAATCAGTAATTAACATCCTAATCACCTAATTAATCCTAAATCACCCAATTTTACCATCATTTTAGGGCTAAAAATTAACTTAAAAATTTTGAAAATTAATTTTAGAAAAATGACTTCATAACACTGTTCTACATCATATGACCATCCTACAGAAAAATTTTGAGCTCCAAACTACATCCCTAAGCCTATTTATTTTCCGGTTTAATTATGCTTAGTTTTGAACAATTTGTTAAGGACCCTATATTTCTAGACATAATTAAACTAAATCAATATTTTTCCCTAAATCTACATACAAATAAATCTCAGAATAACAAGTTTCATAATTTTTTGGGCAAAATAAATAATTTTACAAAATTATACAAAAATCGGGTGAATAAATGACTAACCGATTCGAAGCTTTTTGGCCGTCCAAACCCGGTCCAATGTTGTCGGCCGGTTTAGGCGGTGGTTCTAGTGTAGGGTGGTGGTGGTGGTTCGGTCCCAAGTGGTGGTGGGTGGTGGTTTTGGTTTACTTGCTTAATCTGCACAGTTTTCTTTTTTTTTTTTCTGGATTTTCTCTTGATTTTTTTCAGTGTTTCAATTTTTCTTAGATCCCAATATGGCCAAATGACTTCTGAAAATTTTTTTCTTATTTATAGACAATTTTAATAATTAATGTGCATTAATTTGATAAGATTTTGCCCCAATTTCTTGATTTTTGGCTTTTTGTTTGTCCAATTCTTATTGGTTATTTTTTTCTTTTTCTGTCTACGACCTGATCTTGTTGCAGCTTATCTTCTTCTGATTTTTTCTGATTTTTCCATAATTATTTTATATTTTTCTTTAATTATTTGCTTAGTTTTCGACCAATTTCAGTAATTACGCGTATTTTTATCTACACGTAAATACATGTGGGGTACACGTGAACATTCATAAATATTATTTTGGTCATTCTAAAATTTTTAGTATACATATAATTTATCTCTAGTAATTTATTAGTTATTATATTACACTTTTCGCCTTTTCGGTAATTAGCATTTATTATGCTTAAAATTTGAAAATTTTATAGTCTCCTATTTTACTACTTATTTTCTTAAATTTAAGTTTACAGGATCATTTTTACTAGTATTTTACTAAATAATTTATAATTTGGATTTGATCGGATCCCTTAACCGATCGTTCTAAACCTTGGGTTTTAAGCTCAAACCTACGGTTACTTGGCTTGGTTTTAGGGCTTACAAGTCTAATATTTCAAACTAAGTAAGAGGTCTCAATGTTTAATTAGCTGACTAACATATGTACTTCTCCTTATCAATCTCTTAAGTATGATAATGTTATGCAAATAAAGAGCGACCACTTCCCTGCCTTTTAGAATAACTTTCATACTTTACTCATTATTCTCTTTTTAGATTTTTCAACTTTTTTCTTTCTTTTCTATTTTCTATCACTTTCTTTCTTTCTCTTCTTAATTACATTTTCTTTTGTGATAAGGTCGTACTTTTTATAATGTAATGACTTCTCTTTATCCCCATCATTTTTTTTTTCTTTTCAATTTTTCTTTTCTTTTCAAGCATTAATTGTGCATTGATTAAGGAACATTCAGGTAAAATTCAATACCCACTTCATTGCACACAACATTAACGAACTACTCAATTCCTCAAAAGAATAGTGTATATGTACAGGTTTACTTCTGAAAACACTAAAATCTAACACCTAACCAAAACATTTTCCTAACTCCAAACCTCTAAACCACGCTTAAATTGAGCATAACTAAACAAAGCAAATATGCCATGAATTGATTACAAAGTTTTGAGAAATGTTCATGACTTATTCATAAGAGACTTCTTTCAAAATAAGGCCCTAATCACTTCTTCCTACTTTCTTCATGCAAACTTTATTGATGATAACATACTCGAAAATCAAGGCCTAGAGCATAAAGGAAAATGGATCTAACTTTTCAAAAAGAAAATATCTTATAAGTGTATAGAAGGGATAACTTATCATGCATTCAATCAAGTCGTTAAAGCTTATTCAAAATCGTATAACTTCCATATTTATGTCTAATTTTCCTACCCCCAATTTTAATTCAAATGTATATATCTCACAACTCACTTCGTATGCAATGTAAAATAAAAGAGAAAGTTGGAACAAAACTCCCTAGGTTTCTTGGTGTGATCTAAATTATCTATTCCCTTCTAAGCTCATTAACGGTGTCTCTAGATTGATGGATTCAACACCTCCTTTATTTATTCATATGTACCTACATAACATAAAAGGGACATAACTAAAAAGACTTTGAAATTGAAAAGACTCGAACCTAAACTAAATAAAAGGATAAGGAAAGATGGTGGGTCAAGTTGCTTCCTACCAAGCACTTATTTTTAAGCCTTTAGCTTAGCTTTTTTGTACTACTTCATGGTGGCTCTTCATACTTCCTCTAAGGCTCAAGTCCTTTAGCTCCCCAACTTATGCTTGACTCTCATTTCTTGTAAAGCCTCCTTTTCCTCATTCAACTACCTTTCTCAAATTCTTTTTCTTGATCCAACTCCCCTTCTCCCTCCTTTAAATGTTGAATTCATTCCTAGTCTTAGAGCATAACCTTCCTTTCTCCACTATCTAAGGTAATCACCTTCTCTTTCATGTCTAATATAGCTCTCAAGGTAGCTAAGAATGATGTCCCAAGACTAAGAGCTGATCTTCATCCTTCATATCCATTACGATAAAATCAATCGGGAAGTCACATAATCCAACACTAATAAGTATGAAGTGAAGTTCTCCTAAGGAAGTGGTCCAACCTCCATTGATGGTTCGAATATGATACAGGCTTTTGCTCATAAAACTCTCTAATCTTAATTCCCACATGGTTTTCCTTGACATAAAATTATCTTATGCACCTTTATCCAAAAGCACTCTAAAAAAAAACTTATCTAGTATGGTATGTAGTATTATGAATCTTCCTAGATCTTCTAATTTATATGCAAACCAGAAACCATTAACACCTTTCTCCTCAAGAACCTTGTCTACAATCTTAAACTCATTGATATTAGGTTTTTCCTCTGAACTCACTTCACCCTCCTGTTTAGATTCAAACTTCTCGAGATTCTTCTCCTTGAGGATTCATCGATTCCCCTATCTTTAGATTCACTAGGATCTTCTTCAACTTCCTCTTCACAAGGATCCTCTTCCTTACTAATTTCTCTCATTCTATTTGTCTCCAAATTATACACATCATCATCACTAGGTGCTTCTTCTTCAATTTCTTCTTCCTTAAAATGCTCATCAAATTCATCATCAAGATTCCCTTCATGTTCAACTATTAACTCCTCTTCTGATGGTGTAAACATTTTCTCATCATCAAATTCAACTTACTCCTCAACAAGGTCTTCTGGTCTCAAGTATTCACCTCTAAAGACTTGCTTTTCACTAAAACATAACTCCTTTTCTCCTACACTAGCATCTTTACCATTTCCACTTGATATTCCAACCTGGTCCTTTGGGTTTTGCTCAATATTCCTAGGTAGTTGTCCTAAGATTTTACTATTCATATTTGTATAATATTGAATCATCCATCTATGCATCTCTTACAAGGTCGCCTCTTAGACATTCATTCTCAAATCACATTTTTGAATAAAATTTCTCAATGATTGCTCCAATGACTCACCCTTTGAACTTTGTGCAAGTGGAGGTGAAGGTTGAGATTGGTGTTGGTCAACTTAAACCCTCGGTCCTTGAAAACTTATATTAAGTCCTCTTCTCAGGTTACCTCCCCATGATAAGTTAAGACAGTCTCTCCAACCTAAGTTATAGATATTTGAGAAAGGGTTATAACTTCTTTGTCCCTAGTTGAAATTCTCTAATGCATTAACTTGTTCCTTCTGACTACTCTTAATGGGGTAAAGGGTTTTCTAACTTAATAGTTTATGCTCAATTGCCTTGCTCCACCACATATACAATAGTATTCATACAGTTGCTTGCTTCTACTAGGTATGCTAACTTGTTTATCTTTTTCTATCTAATCGAGCTGAGTGGTAAGTTAAGCGACTTGCTCTCTAATTCAACTTAGTTCTTCCTCTTTACTTACACTTACTACCCTACTAGGTTAGGCTCTCTTAAAAAGCCAACAATGAGCATGTGAATCCATTTGTTCAAAAGTGTCATATGCTTCCTTAGCACTTTTGTTCATTATACTCCCCCAAGTAATAGCATCAACCATCATCCTCAATTGACTCCTAAGACCATCATAGAAGGTGTTCACAATACTCTACACCGGCAAACCATGATAGGGGCACTTCCTCAATAGCTCATTAAACTTTTCCCAACTTTCAAATAATGACTCCCCCTCAAATTGTCTAAACATGGTGATATCATTTCTCATTTTCATCATTTTACTCAACGAAAAGAAATAGGGAAAAAAAATTTACACCAATTCATCCCACAATGTGATAGAATTAGGTGGTTGAGAGTTTAACCAGCATCTAGCCTTGTCCCTAAATAAAAATGGAAATAACCTCAAGCGAATCGCATCTTCAAACACCCCATTGGTTTTCATTGTGGCACATAATTGTAAAAAAATTTTGAAGATGTTTATAGGGGTCTTCGGATGGCATTCCTCTAAATTGATTGAGTTATACCATTTGAATTAAAGCAAGTTTAAGTTCAAAATTATTTGAATGAATAGTTGGCCAAGTGATAGGTGGTGCAACTTCATATAAATTTAGGACACAATATTCTCACAAGGCTCAATTATTACCATTCCCATTTCCACTTCCTTCATATCCATTAATTCCATTTCCATCTACTTCATTAAAGGGTCCTTGTTGATTTTCCATTTCTCCTAATTATGCTCTCCTTCTTTCCCTAATTCTATGGTGAAATGTCCAATCTATTTCAAGGTCAAATTCCTCCACCAATTCTCTCACTCATCTTCACATACAAGTCAATAATCCTTAATTCTACTCCTTTCCAATCCAACCGAACCACTAAACTACAACTTGCAATTTCAATGCAAGAATATAAACAACACCCTTCTTAACTAAAAACCTAATTGGGGCCCAATTTCTAGCTACAAATGCAAGTATATATAATTTTAGGCTACCGATCGATCGATAGACACATGTCAACACTAGGTCAACTTCGTGTTTTATGAAACGCGACATTTAAGGGAATTAGGGTTTTAGATGAAAAACCCCACTAATTTCTTTTATCAATCAATCGGTGCATATGGTACTAATCGATCGATATAAGTGAATCCACCCCTACACTTTATGTTCACTATGCCGTCCTTTCCTCCGCTCAATCGCCTAAGAGATCACTATACCCCCAATGCTTTAGAGCATACCAATCAGTTGGTAGGGCCAAATTCACTAATGCCCTTCATTTTAGCCTCCTTGATCGGGAAGGGAGGCCTCCAAGATCATGGTAATCCCCATGCACTTGCACATAAGATAAAATCAATCGAATTCATCTAAAATTAATCATTTTTCATGCATTTTTAAAAATTTTACACAAATTTGTTCATTTTGTGTATAAATTCCAATTTTATATAAAATTAACAAATTTTTGCTTAATTTATGCATGAATGTGGGTTTTAAAGTTCCGAAAAATTACATAGTTTGGATGCTATCAACCATCATCATGGAAATAAGTATCGGAGTCCAGATATTAGAGTCACTTTTGGTGTATCTCAGTAGCTTACGTTGGTTTTCTGTACAGGCTTTGTCAAATCTAACTAGACTCGGCTTGGTCCAAAAGCCGAGCAATAATCAAGAATATCCCATCATCAATAAGAAAGTTTTGTAAATAAGTTTTTTGCCATCTTTATAAGAGATGAATAACATTTTTTATCCTTTGTACTCTCTTTTGTACTAAATAATGCATGTTAAATCATTGTGTTGTGCATGTATGTTAGTAATTTGAATATATTGCCCGTTTGAGCACAGCCAAAAAAATAAAAATAAAAAATCATTGCGTAATGCTATTCAGTCTTGGTTATTTTCCGCTACATACCCCAACAGCTAATGACCTTTTACTTATCTTACAAAAAAAAAACTTATCTTTTATAACACTAATTTCTAAAATTTTTAACTTTTTCATATTCTACATTTGTATACATTATATTTGTTTATGTTATTATTATTGAAAATTTCTTATATTTTTATTTGTTTCGTTTATGGTATCATTAATAGATTTTCCTAAAATTCTAATACCACTCACGAAAAATGTTATCTTTATTGTATTTACTACGGTCACAATCATATCTTACAAAAATGAATTTTGACTAATGCTTGTCATCATTTCGTAAACCCTCTAATGATTGTTTTCCCAAGTCCTTCACATGAAAATCTTTGTTGATACGAGATGTTCAATATATGCTGTGAATTTAGAGGCAACATTAACTTCTTCTTTTAACCGTTTCTCTTGGGATTCCAAAAGATGCAAACATAATGTGATCTATCATGAAATGGACGACCCACCTAAAGTATTAGAAAAAAAAAAAAAAAGAGCCAATATGATTCTCTTTTTCTTTTGGTTTAGGACCCACACGCATAAACAAAGTTGGCATCCTTGATTTTTCTGTAGTTTCCGCCCGACAACTCTTATCCCTAGTGACCCCACTAATTGTAATTTAGTAAACCTCTCTCTGAGTTAACATCGCAACAAGCATATTATATGACTTGTTAAGGATCCGATTCGAAATTAGATTTAGGTATGTTAGTTGTTGTTTGCTATATGTTTATGTGTCCCCTTGGTTTTGTTAAATATTTACATTGACTGTTGCAAATAGCGCCAAAAATAATGAATGAAATTGAAGCGACTTATCACGCTAAAAGCACGACATTCCAAATTTTTGAAGACCAACTCTTCATCACACTTCTTGAAAGTTGTAATTAACTTGACAAAATGCTTCCCCATGCGGTGCAAAATCAATAAGTTAAATTTAAATACTATCTTAAACCATTTTGTCAAACTTGGCTTAGGATGTTTTCTTTTCACTATTCTCGCATTTCTAGATGATTATACAAGTCATTAGAATTTATAAATTTGATAAGTTGATATAAAAGAATAATTGTGATAGTATTCTACTGGAAGAACCTAACTGGGACTACATTGCATAATCAATTATACAACATTAACGTTCTTTAGGGGTATGATTCCTTAGTTTTTTAAGTTTCAGTCATTACCTCTTTTTCTAAATAGATGTTTCGATGTGTCCCAGAAGAATATTGCAATTTTCGGAATAATTTAAGCGAAGGGTATTGGATATGCAATTTGATCAAAATGATTTACGTCTAATTAATTCTACTTAGTAATATATTGATTTTTCGTTAAAGAAAACTGGTGTTGCCCTTGTGCTATTTGAATCTTTTAATAACATCCAGCTGGTGTGATAATTGTAATATTTTGTTTTTGTATATAGCAACATGTGCATGACAAGTTATTTTAAAGGAATAATGTCATATTCTGCATTTTGATTTTCGGTACCAAAATTTCACATCATCTCGCATCTAGCTACCTAAATATATTTCATATCGCATTATTATCTGGTTGAAGTTTTGACTCTAGTAATACTACCTACTAGAACACTTTTAGCTGGTGAGGTGGCAGCTAGCAGTTGTGGTTTCAATTGGGTTGTAAATATGACACAATAGCTATCCGTAATTAATTAGAAGGACGTGTAATTAAGATACCAAATGTGGCATCATGCTACATTTAAAATTGGTACTTAGAGAATCAAAAATGAAATTTCAATAATCAAACAAATCACTTATACCTTTTTTATTTTCTTTTTTTTTTTTCACTTATGAATCTATTATTATATATAATATGGGAAACCTTTATCTTTTGATACATCACATTTGTTTATAGTGTTACTATAGTCGTATGTACTCTTCAATAAATTCATCATGAAAATCACTTTTGTTTTCCATTATTTTATAATCGATTTGTAATAAATTCACCATAATTCTTCTCTTAAATATAATTAATGTGTCACATGCCCACTCAAAACAAAAAAATTATTTCTTCAATTTAAATAACTCATTAGATCATCAAATATTGAAATCATTCCATCAAAAAAGAAAAAAAAAATTAAGAAGTGGGAAATTGTCGATAGTAAGAGTAAGCAGGTACATGATGGCTATAGTACAAGACCTTAACCATATTCTACTTATAGATACAAATTCCTAAATTTTGGAAACAAAATTTACTTTATAATACATTAGAATCACCGTAAAACTTGTATTCTATAAAACATACAAGGTACATAGTACCCTATTAAACATGTAAATTTCAATTACACTTATAATATCCAAACTTTTTATAATCTAGACTTGTTGATATTTTCATAACATCCTGTTCATTTAAAAATCTACGTCATATGACTTCTCATTGGTTTAAGATATACCTCGTATAACATCATCTATGAGTTTAGAAATGATAAAAAAGAGATGGAAAATAGAAACGCGCAAATGATATAAGGAAGAAATGGAAGAAATGAAGTACGAAATGCTATATGGTCTTTTATGGATAACAAAGTTGAGCTATAGCCTATATGTATATGTTTACTTACTTTTTTTTCCTTTTTCGTAAAATTTAGAATATAGAAATACAATATTAATTTAAATTTGTTATTGCTAGTCAATAATTTTGACAAAGATGGTAAATATTGCTCTAAAATCTATATTCCATATGCCTTTGATTACAGGATTCATGGTGGATAAAAGTTATGGGACATCATACTATACCCATACCATATTCTATAGGAGGGGATTTCAAGAATTTATATATAGAACCAACCCCATAACATCTTATAACTACCTAAAACATATCCAATCAACTAAGGTATTACGGGGTACAAGGTATGACAAGGTTATTAGCTGGCTCTTGGTTACAACAATTAACATAATTTTTTTATTCATTTCCATTTTATACTTTTATATATTTTTTTGTTGACTTTTATTTATGTATTTGTTTATGGGTTTCTGTTTTACGTTTTATAAAATTAATCCCAAATTAAAACTGTTGATAGAGCCTTTTGGACATAAGTCTCTCAGACTTATGCCGACCCAACTGATTTTATGGCATAAGCCATGCCCCTCTAGATTCGACCTTTCCACCCTTAAGGCTGACCTCTATTAAAGCCTATAACATAGCCCACCCAGCTACAACAGTCACCTACTACCAGAAGACTACAAATAAGGCTAAATGACCAAGTCAATAACTATTTCCTACATTTGTGGAACATATTGGATGTTACAACTCCGCTACCTAACACTTATAGATGTGGCTTCTACTAACTAACTCCTCTCCAACTATCAACTCCACTCCTCTATAAATATAAGGCCATCACCCTATAATAAACTACTTAATACTTCACATACTAGAGCCTACTCTTTATCATAGAGTACTCTTACTCTCCTTGCACACAAATCTAACTTAAACATTGGAGCAACCATAGCAGACAATACCCCGACACCCCTCATTGTTCTTTGTCTTGCAAGGTCACATAATTATGCAAAGCCTTATCACAACTAAATCTCTACCAGCTAATTTCCAAAGACAACATTTGCAATGTCTATGGGAAACCAATCCAATCTCCTACCAAAATACATGCTAAGCACTCTCCCAAACACTACTCTTAACCGATAACATGTCTCACGTTGATAACCCTGAGAATAACCAATTGGTGAACAACCAACCTATTAAAAATCAGCCCTTAGCTAAGGAAACACTAGAACGGTGCCTGGATTGCTCGAAGCACCTACTTGAGGAGTTTACTACAAATCAGGTTGCTCCATGCTAGCCTTGACGACGTTAAGAGGCGTAAAGCATAAACCCATCCGGTTAAAGCTTCTGATGCCCAACAACCAACAGTAGTAGTAAGAGAATAACAAAAATCAATAACTCGATTCCCAAGCACAGGAATAATAGGCGAGGTCTACGGCCACCCACAACTACACTTTTGCTAACAATAAGTAGATGGCTAACTCTCATGGAGCACTAACATACTCTACATTGCACCAAGCCCACCTAACAGACAATGTCGACCTTAATGAGCTCCATGAGATTGTAAGTAGGCTCTTCAAACAGTAGGGGAGCAAGATAACTAATGACATCAAGCTAATCACCAACAACAAAACCCCCTTCGCTAAGAGTATCCAGGATGAAGTATTGCCTCCAAATAGCAAACTTCCTACCTTAGACCAATACGATGGCACTAGTGATCTTAATGATCACGTCCTCCACTTCTGTACTCTGATGAACCTTCATGGTTATGGGGACACCATTACGTACAAGGCTTTCTCATGTACGCTAAGGAAAGAAGCTCAAACGTGGTTTAACCAACTACCCAAGAACTCCATCAACTCCTTTGATAAGCTACCACAGATGTTTAGCCTCCACTTTAAGGCTAGCAAGCCCCCATCTAAGGACACATCATCCTTGTACTTAATCAAGCAAAGCAAGGGGGAGACTCTACGTAAATATGTGGCCTAGTTTAACAATGCCGTAGTCAAGATCCCTCAGTTAGATAAAGGTGTAGTAGTGCATGCCACGCAACTCAGCGTATGACCTTTAGGAGAAATCTTCCAATTGCTTATAAAGAGCAAACCAAAGACCCTAACCGAATTTTGGAATAAGGCCTAGAAATACATGGACCAAGAGAACAACATTTGTGCCAAGCTTAATGCCAACAAAGAGAGGTCAGGTAGAAAGAAAGACATAGAGAGATCGTCCATCAAAGATCATTTCGGTAGCAGGGCACCAAGCAAAGATGAGGAGGAAGGCTCAAGTAGTAAGAAACGTTGAGCTAAGCAGAACCCAATTCCCCCTCTCATCTATATACAGTACACCCCTCTAAACTAACCTATTGCCTAAGTCTTCATCGAGTTATGGAACAAAGGATTGCTGCAGAAGCCCCTAAGATGAAGGGGAATCTCAGTCGTCAGAACTCATACAAGTATTTCCTAATCCACAGGACCATGACTATAGTACGAACAAGTGCTTCCAGTTGAAGAACACAATCAAATATGTTATTCAGCAGGGCTTTTTCAATGAGTATGTAGCCCAACGAAGGAACAATAATCATTCCAATGATGATGAAGATGGGCTGCCTCAAAGGCAGTGAACCAAAGGTACTCGAACAAAGCAGAGTGAAGATTATAGCAATGATTGAGCCCCTAACAACGTAATTGGCATAATCATTGGGGAGCCATATCTAAAGAGCTCGCCAACCACTAGTAGCTCAGTTAACACTCCATCCAAGGTGTTGGCTATTAGAGAAAAGAGGTAGAAGATTGATGCCTCATTCTCTTTCTTTGATGAGG
This sequence comes from Lumnitzera littorea, assembly GCA_024138015.1. NCBI lineage: Eukaryota > Viridiplantae > Streptophyta > Magnoliopsida > Myrtales > Combretaceae > Lumnitzera > Lumnitzera littorea. The sequence goes on from JAMXBB010000006.1 coordinate 94,350,762, forward strand.
ACCTAGAAGGGCTAGACACCGCCTTATTAAGATGCCCTAGTAATAGGGGTGAGGATCACCAATTTCGAGGTCTTTAAGATTACAGTGGACACCGATAGCTCTATTGACATCCTCTTCTTCATACCTATGAGAGGATGCAAAGTAAGTTGCCTATCAAAATGAAGCCCTACCACCATAATCTCATTGGCTTCGATGGGAGCACTATCCAAGTCAAGAGAATCATAACCCTTGAAATGGAACTTAATGATGATGACAATATCATATAACAACTAGCAACAATCGTCATGGTCAACTACTCGTCTCCTTATAACGCTCTCTTGGTACGATAGAGCTTAAACGTGTTTGGAGTTATCAACTCATCCCTCCACCTAAAGGCTAAGTTCCTAACCTTCACTACAATAGGAATCTGCAGGTGCCATCAGAAGCTCTCCCGAAAGCTCTACATCGAGGCCGCTAAAGCGAATGGGGTCATTACTATGAAGACCAGCTCGTAAGAGAAGCTAGCTGAAAGAGGCGAGCTAGGTGAAAAAACAAAAGAGGTATAGATCGATGCTTTACCTAACTAGACCACTAAGGTCAAGATCTAGACCCCTACTGAGGTGAAGAAGGAGATAGTTGCCCTCCTATAAGCCAACTCAAACAAGTTTGCCTGGTCAATGTTGAACATACCCAAGATCTCCCTTGACCTAACCACCTACAACCTCAACATCAACTCTAGTGCGCAGCCTGTCAAATGGAAGAAGAGGTACTTCACACCAAAAAGGCAAGCCACAATAAAGGAAGAATTGTAAAAGCTACTTAAGGTCAGCTTCGTCAGAAAGGAGAAGTATCTGGCTAGCAAACATAGTGCTGGTCAAGAAGAAGTTTACGAAGTGGTGCATGTGTGTCAATTATACCAACCTCAACAAAGTCTACCTAAAAGACTACTTCCCTTTCCCCAAGATCGACCAACTAGTCAACTCCACTTTAGGACACACCTTGCTCAACTTCATGGACTCCTTCTCGAGCAATAATTAGCTCAAGATAAGCCTTAAGGATGAAGTTCATACCTCTTTTGTTACCAACTTTGGCACATACTGTAACATGGTCATGCCCTTCGACCTAAAAAATGCTAGGGCAACATATCAACGTATGGTGACAAAGTTATTTAAGCCCCAACTCAGGCAAAACATGGAGGTGTACATCGATAACATGATAGTCAAGAGCAAGCAAGCCAATGATCATGTCAAGAATTTACAGGAAGCCTTTGACTAGATGAGAAAACATGACATGAAGTTAAACCCCTAGAAGTGTATATTTAAGGTTGGCTTTAGCAAATTTCTTGGCTCCCTAGTCACCCAAGAGGAATTAAGGCCAACCTTAAAAAGATATAGTCTATCAAGGATGTGAAGCCCCTTTCTTCGATCCAAGACATACAGAAGCTTACTAGCATGGTAGCTATACTAAGCAGATGTGTCTCCAAGAGCGCAGACAGATGCGCTGAGTTCTTCAACATGCTCAAGAATCATAAGGGTTTTAAATGGACTCTTCAGTGTACGGTGACCTTCAAATAGTTACAAGACTTCCTCGTACACCCTCCAGTCCTCTCTAAGCCTATTCTAAGAGAGGACTTGTATTTGTACCCAACCATTAGCAACTAAACACTCTCATCTATACTAGTCAAAGTAGAAAAGAGAGAGCATAAGCCCGTATACTACGTCAACTACATATTCTAGGGACTTAAGGTCACATACATCGAAGCACAAAAATTTGCCTTAGTCATCATCATCTAAGCACATTAGCTCAAGTCTTACTTCTAGGAACACCAAATTATCATGCTTACAGACCAGCCACTACACACACTGTTGCAGAAGCCAAACACATTTGGATGGATGGTGAAGTACACGATGGAGCTGAGTGTATATGGAATCTAGTATCAACTACAAATGGCCCATAAAGCATAGGTGCTGATAGGAATCAAGGTATTGGGCCTTTAACCCACAGTCGAGCCCGAAGATTAGAAGGCCTAATGAGGTGAATTCTCCTACTCCTATCAAGGTCGAGTACTTCTTTGCCGAGTCATTCTTTTTGACAAGTCGAATGACTGCCCATCTCTTTGTAGCACACCAAGTTGTAGATTACTCACTTACATCCAAGCTGACCAATGACTCGACATCTCTCTTACCGAGAAGCCAAAATAAAGAGACATTGGACTGACCAAGCCACCCCTATTTAGACAAGCAAAGTTGACCGTACTTTTTGTCCACATCTTCCAGCGGCATCACCAATATAGTATCGCCACATGTACAGAATCATGTGTAGAATCTATTACACCAATGATTGTTTTTCTTGAATATTCATTTACCCTTTTGTATCTTCTATATTACTTCCTTAAGAAATGCCATTTTGTCTTTTCCCTTTTGGGCTAATTGCCCTAACTTATGGGTATAAATACCCTTATGATTATATCTATAAAAGGGCAGGTTACCACATTCTTCCTTTGTGTAAACACTATGTTTGTTTACTCTTATTTCACTCTTATCTTGTCCCTTAAGCAATGTTAAGTGGCAAGTAACCTCACCAGACCAACTTATACGTCATATCGAACTGTACCGTGAGTCCTTGGAAGTTCTATTGGTACGTTACATCCATTGGAGTTATTCATGGGTTTTGCTTACTTTTTCATTAGTCATTTGTTCTTTCACACCATTCCCCATCAACTCTTTCAAGCTTTCGGCAAGCTTGGACCCATTAAGTGATCGGCTTTGTCTATTCTTAGCCATGGTCTGTATCAAGTGCTACCCGACTTAGTGGTTAAATACACAAAAGAGGAGGAAGCACCACTCATGGATGACAAGCCAGTATGGACTCTCCACATTAATGGATTATCTACCTTAGGGGATGAAGGTATAGGTCTCATGCTAACCAAACCACACAAGACCAAAGTTTGATATGCCTTCAAGTTCGGGTTTGATATTAACAATAATGAATCCAAATATGAAGCCTTGTAGCTAGCCTTAAGTTGGCTAAGGAAATTGGCGCTAAGCACTTACAGGTCTTCTCAAACTCGATGCTCATCGTTCAGCAAGTCCAAGGTGAATATAAGGCCTAGGATGACTCCATGGCAAGATACTTAGAGAAAGTCAAGGGTCTCCTAGTTGAGTTTCCTTTATGGATCATTACGAAGATCCCTCGAATCGAGAACTCAACTGCAAATTGGCTGTCCAAGCTCGCCTCTATGGTAATATAAAAGCCTAAGGTAAAGGATAGAAAGATTTTTATAGAGTACTTGCCAAAGAAAAGCATAACTCCTAACTCGATTGAGGTCTTAGAACTTACGGTAGCACCATCCAGGCCGAGCTAGATGGATCCCATCTAAAGTTACCTAGAGCAAGGAATGCTCACAAAAGATAAGAAGGAGGCAAAGAAGTTAAGATACTATACTGCCAACTATATGTTGGTCAACAACGTCCTGAACCACAAGGGAGTCAGCCTTCCTCCACTTAGATGCCTCTAAGCAAATGAGGCCCTACACACCATGGAAGAGTTGAGCTACACGCTGGAGTATGTAGCAACCATATCCATTCCCAAGCCCTCTATATTTGGGCTCTGCAGCTCAAATATTATTGGCTAACCATGAGGCAAGATTCTAAGGCCATAACCTAAAAGTGCCTTTAGTACCAAAAGCACGTACCAATTAGTCATGCCCCTAGTACTAATCTCTAGCTCTTGACTAATCCATGGCCAAGATTACCGAGAGGAGCATTGAGCCATTTGTTCGATACAACATCCTCTCCAGTTTTAAGGTCTCCTAAGCCATCATCATAAACAATGGGCATCAGTTCAATAACCTTAAGTTCAATGAATTCTACACCAAGCACCACATTACGCAGCACTTCATGTCAGTCACCCACCCTCAGTCAAATGGGCAAGTTGAAGCAGCTAATTGGGTCATTCTTGAAAGCTTGAAGAAGAGAGTGGACTGAGCTCAAGGCGCTTAAGTAGACAAGCTGCCTAATATTTTGTGGGGCTACAGGACCACCTACCGTACCTCTACATACGAAACTCCTTTTCTCCTAACATTAGGGTTAGAGGGAGTCCTCCCCATTAAGCTAGAGCTTCCCAACATTTGAACTCAATTTTTTAATGCAATCTTCAATGAGTCCCTACTATAGGCCAACGTCGACACTATAGAAGAGATTAGAGACCTCGCCACAACTAAGGCAACTGCTTACCAACACTGAGTAGCCAAATATTATGATAAGGTCAAACATAAAAAGTTCAAGGTCAACGACCTAGTCTACCGGAAGTTAGAAGCCATAAGCTCACGATAAGAATAAGGTAAGTTAACCCCCAACTAGGAAGACCCAATCATAGTAAGTTAGCCCCCCTTTGGGATGCTAGACAAATTAGATGGCGAGCTCATCCCACACACTTAGAATGTCGATAACCTTTAGCTATTTTTTGACTAATGTATAGTTGTAAATTTTTCATGAATATCAATAAAAGTTCTATTCCTCATGAGTATAGTCTACTTTTCCAATTTCTCTCTCCTTTATTCTCATGTAAGTCCAAGCCCTCAAAGGATGAACAGACCCATTATCCAAGTAAGTCGAAATGCCACCAACCTAACCCGCTCGAGTAACCTCAATAAGGGGAAATACCCCTTGCACAATAAAGAAACTCTTACCATCTGGGTAAGTCAGAACGCCACTAACCTTATCCCTTTGGGTAACATCAGTAAGGGGAAACACTACTTTATCACTAAGGAACTCCTTTATAGACATGCGTTAGACTTTATCCCCATATTGACTCTACAATTTAATAGCTAGGCACAAACATGCAAATGAATAAGTGCCAAGCTACACTACCAAACAAGCACAACAAACCAAATAAAAGAGCAAAAAGTAATGATAGGAGTTGAAGTGTGGAAAGCAAAGTGAGTACATTAAATGCAAAAATTAAAGTTCCATTAATAAAGAGGGGATTTACAAAATTAAGGTTGACATCCCAACCTACTATACAAAAAGAAGGCAAGTGGGACAACTGCTTATTGTCTTGGATCATCAAACTCTACAAGCTTTGAAAAATCTAACGCTTCAATTCGTTCAAAGGGCTAATCCACTAAAGGCCCCTACACCTGAGATGACTAGCCTAGGGCTGCAAAGGGAGGGGCTGAGATCTGCTGGCTTAAGTCAATAGGAAGATCACCCTAACCTAGATCATCCTTGGAAACACTCTCCAAAGTGACCTCCTATTGTGCTGTCAAGCAAAAGTGGGTGGAGTAATGTCTTGACCATCTTCGGTAGTTAAAGAGGTGCCTTGGACCATATCAGCCGCTTAAACAACTCCTTTTACTCTTACTTAAGCGACCCTCTTCTCCTGATGAGTTGGAGCATCCAACCAACCCAAGAAGCTCAGGTCGAGCTTAAGATGATCAATGAACACCTTATCTTAAATAGATCGAGCACACTTAGTAGAAAGGTCCTCTACCTCCTCCAACCACCAATCTATCTTGTAGAAGTCCTCAATGGCCTTGTCGATAGTGGCCTCACCAAGCACTTCCCTACTCTCCAATTTAGAGAAGATCTCCTTCATCTTCATACTCTCTCTCTAAAGTTCCTGGATTTTCTACTCCAACCTAATTTTTTGATCGGCCAGCTATAACAAAGTATTTTTAGCGCTACTACATTTAGACACCTTCATCATCAACTCAATCTTTAGCTTAGAGACCAAAGCCTTCAGCTCAATGTTTTCCCTTTTGAGCACTTCCTTAGCTATCCTCTCCTCGCCTAATTTCTAAGAGAGTTGAGCTTTGGTCCTTTGCTCATCCTCCAACTAAGTCCTAAGTGCATTGGCCTAATTGGCTATCTTCTTAGCATTGGCTTGACCCTACTTAGCCTCCTGCATCTTCACCTTAAGTACAACCATTTGCACATAAGAGCAACATAGGCACTAGTTAGCCTTGCTAAACTTTTCCAAATATTTACTAAAGGAGGACTTAGCCTCCCTTAGGCACTTCTATGTACTAAACACCATAGCATGAAGTCCCTATACGTCATTGAGCAACATGTTATAATTCCTAAGCTAGAGTAACACTTGGCCATGGTACTATGAAAAAACATATAACCTATGACTAAATGATGCGTCTCTAGGGTCAGATATACGAAGAGACACCACAACAAAGTGAACTGAAAGAAAACAAAAAGAAAAGCTAGCAAAGTTTGGGGTTCGACAAAAGAAGGAAACAAAGAGGTTAAGATAGGAATTCGCATCTTGGATGGGGCTTCGAACTAGTATACTCCAAGTGAGTCCCTAGAGTCCTCTAGCTCGGCTATGTATGATCGATCCAAGGGATTGATTCTTATCACCAAAGCAATGTCAACAAGGAAAGATATCAATTTAAAGAGATGAAGACTTATCTACTGAATGAGCGAGCTTAAGTGACCCACCATCTCTATGGGAGCATCCCCTTGCATCCTTGACAACTCTTCTAAGATAGCCTAGTCACTGGGGTACATGATCCTGTCAAAACTTGGAGGTTAAGAGCCCGATGGTATAATGTAATGTCATTGCCACGAACCTCCTATTTCAGCCTTAGGAGCTTCCCCCTGGCCTTCTTAGTCTTAGACTCAACCCCCTGAAAGCACAACTCCTCATTCCAAGACTTATATAGCACATCTTTGAAAAAGTCCAGCACTATCCTTAAACATGAGAACTTATTCAAGACTTCATAAAAGGCATCCTCGAGGTCATTAGTACACTTATGAGGATGACCCAAAGGCTACTCGTAACGTTCAACTGACTGATGGGCACCTTCCTAATCTTATTCTTCTTCATCTCAGAGATCCTGTCTCTGCCAGTTTGGGGGACCTTCCTCTTTTGCGTAGCTGCCTCCAACCTAGCACCAACCTCAGCCACCCCCTTCCACCTTTATCAGAGGGGGCAAGCATCATTATGTCCAGCTCTTCAGCACCAATAAGTCCATCCTCTACTGTTATGGGTATAGAAGTGGGGACAAAACCAATGGAGGGAAAGATCGTGCTTATAGGCTCAATAGCCAACGACCTTATGGGAAGACTAACAAGAGGAATCCCCCGGGGCAGAGCAACCAATACAACCCTGCTAATCTCTCCTACCCCCGATTTCAGCCTCACGACCTTCCCCTTAAGGTTGGTAGCTTTAATGGTTAGCTTCTCCCTAGCTTAGTATCGCCTCAACACTTCAAATGCCGATGGATAGGGTACCTCCTCAGCCAATTTCTTGCTTGCAAAGAACCAAACAAACTATCAACATAAAAAGTATAGCACAATAATTCATCAACTTCAAATGTAACCAGCACGGACAAGGAAGATCCCTCCCTTCTCCTTTGGAAGATGATAGACATAAATTACTTTAGTTTTTAGGCATAATTTGGCATAAATTGATCATAATGGTGTTCGTTTCTCAAGTTATTGGTACTTAATTGTGTAATATACCAATTTCAGATGATTCAAGAGTAAGGAGACAATATTTATTCAAGACGAAGTGAAAAGGAGATGAAATTCCACAAGAACAGTAAGATTTAGAGTCAATACGCCCATGATGAAAGAAAAATTTAGAAGGAAGATTACTACATATTTGATTACGAGCATGATTAAAGAAAATCTGAGTGCCCAGTGTTTGTTATTCCCTTTATCACAAGCACAACCAAGGATGAAGTTGTTATTTACCTGTTCATCATGATCGTGATAGCACTTCGAAGGGTGATTACTCCCTCTATCACGGATGTAAGGAGATGAAATATTGCAACAAGGTGATCACGTTTCACATCACAACTGTAGTAGGTGAAGATGATTTTTTTTTTTTTTTGAAACCATCACACCCTAAATCACGGGTGTAATGGGAGTGGACACAACTATTCCTCTTTAAATTTTTCACATGAACCAATACGTTTAACAGGTTTAAAAGCCATGGGGCATCATGAAATGGTGTAGTCAAACCTTTTGATGAGGAGAATATAAATACACCTAAAAAATTCAAACGAGCATCATCAGATTCATTATTTAGACAATCTACAAATTGGTTTGAGACATAAATCACCAACAAATTTGTTCATCCATTTTGTACCCTTTGTGCTCATGTTTTTTGTACAATTTCTAAGTATCGTACTGTGTACTTTTCCTAGATTTACTCAAGAAAGACAATGGGAATTAATTGTTCGTGCATTGTAAAGACTTCTACGGTGGATCTAAAATGGGTTTTTTACTTATCTTATATTGATTTCTATGTTCCCTCTTTTTTTTGTTAATATGTGTTGTTATTTTACCATGTGTGAGTAGTAATTTAGGACTTGCTACATCACTTTAGTATGAACAGTCACTTAAGTTAACGATTTCCTAAATTTCTCGTTAATTTCAGTGAATTGAACTTAATCAATCTAAGTATGGTGTAGTACATGACACTAACTTAAGACAAATTTCGATAGAATATGTCGAGAAATAATTTTATTGAATAGATCTAATTCATTAGAATAACTTACTCCTGATAATAGAGATATTATTAAGAAAGTTGCTGCATTCTAAGGGAATTTGATAACTTATCATGATTTTAATACGATCTTAATTAGCTATTAATTCAAAAGAGATTCTAATAAACACAATTAGGGTTAGGAGTAAGTGATTATGAGAAAAATGCTTATAAACTAGTAATTCCCTACAAATAATAATTGTCAGGATAAAACTTAATGGTGACATCATGTGATGTGGTGAAGCTAGTCTACATGTTAATTATGGTATTGTTAATCATTTTTTGTAGTCATTGTGTTAGATGAAATATGTGTGTGGATTAGTGTAGTCTAATTAGTAAATTAGACATTTTAGTACTTAATCAATTGATAAATTGGGTTGCTAGATAATAGGACAATTATTTAGTACTAACGTTTGTATCCGTTCCTAATGGAGATAACCCTATACTTATTTGTGTTAATAAACAATAAGTACACTTGCCCATTGAACCAAGTTAAGAATAGAATATAAGCCTATAAATTAAAAAAAAAAAAAACAAAAACTCGATAGCTCTAATTAAAGGAGATCAGAGGACATCAAATGAAGCACGGTTCTACATACTCACGCTAGTACGACAAAAGAAGCTATTTGTGAAAAACAAACCTATACTTTCTGTCCATTTCTTCACCACGGTCTTATTCATGCTAAGGAAGAGCTCAAAGATCAAATACTTGAAGTATCTCTCACCTACCTACATGGCGTTTGTCTCTTGGTCGTTTCTCAATGCCATGAAGGCTTTCATCTCCCTTATAGCCTCAACATCATTAGGCCCAAGCTCCTTCTAACTTCCAGTTCAGACCAGGGCAGTCCACCACATCCAAAAGTTTGCTTGATCTGGTAGCTCCACCATTAGGAACTCATCTTGCCAACCTTTAACGAAGTCTACTAGACCTACGAACAACTTCCTCCCTAAATAATTGTAGAGGTATGTCCATCCATTCATACTCTTCTAGATGTAGAAGTGGTTAAAGAGTTCTAAGATGGCCCTTATTACTAGGTATTCACATAGTCCCTAGAATGCCTTCATCACCCTCTACCTATTAGGAGGGACTTATACTAAACTCACCGGTGGAAATCAAAGAGTTCCTTCTCAAAACCACTAAAATGGAGGCGTATCCTATACTCTTAGTACCTTTCAAACACTATAAAGCACCTCCTCTACAATAGAAGTACCCTTTCCTCTTTTGTCGATAGTTGCACTGCCCAAACCAGAGTCGATCCAACCATGAAGTTTGCTAAGACCTAGTTTACAGTAGAAGGTTTTCCATTACAAATTCACCCATTCAAACCTCTATCTATTTCAGGCTTGGTGAACAGATCAGTAGCCTTGAGTAAGGGATCATACACATAGACGTCCCTTAAGATGAAACTGATAAGCGTTGTCCTATCTAGTGCTTCAACCACCATTCTTGAATCATCATCCAACTATACCAGCGATGAAGCTTCATCCTCTCCTCCATGGAGATGATTACTCCTTGTAGCTTCAGAGTTTGTCGTTATGTTGTATTTTGACACAATCTCACCTGTGTTTGCTCTACTGTTAGTTGACATCCTGACTTTGAAGAAGTAAAGAAAGACAGCTTTAAAGAAAGTTGATGAAAAGAGAGAATAAGGTTGCTTAGATTGTAGTAAGAAAGCAAGAGGTTGAAAAAGAGTAATATGTTTAAACAACTTTGGCATTTATAGGCCAAACACTTTGGAAAGCAAATTGGTGGTTATAGAGATTTGTAAAAGCATAAATCCTCTAAAACATTGTAATGCAAATTTATGGAGACAGTTTTAATCGAATGGTTGCATTCAAAAAACAAAATACATGCAACTATACACAAGTTTGTAGAGATAGAACACCTATCTCATCACATTAAATGCACTATGAAAGTACGCAATAAAGTAAGAGTTCCAAAAGTAACTTTTGCAAGAAGTTTTGCCAAGGCTCCTTTGACTTCCACAAGAGAACTTGTTCAACACTTCAACAACACTATACATCAATACAGACAAATGGAAGCTACTCGGATGGTGGTCAACTCGACTTGGCCTTGCTAGCCTAGATCGTCCAAAGCTTTTGTCTACTCAACACTTCATCTCTGCGACCTTACTATCCGAAGTGCCTAACCTACCAAATCTTTAACTCAACTTAGAGCGCCTAGCTCAGCCCATTGAGTATCCACCTCGAATCGCCTATCCAACTCAACAAATGTATCACTTTAACCTAATGGAGGGCCAACCACTCAATACCCCCTGACAACTAAGGAGGTCAGACCTCTCGTATCCTACTTCAAGGCTATAGCACCTACCTTAGCCTAGGTAACAACCTATTTGATAGACCACATCTACTCGATTGCTATGTCACTCAACTCAGACATCTTCACCACTACATTGACACATCATTACTATCGCCATGTTACCTTGCCAACATGAACACCTCCAGACTAAATCAATCACACACTTGAGAAGCCTATATTTCCCATTTTCTTGCCTCCATAATGGCATTAAGACTACATTGGGGGAATGTTAATAGGGCTTTTTGAACATGAGCCTCTTAGGCCTATGCCGACTTGACTAGTTTTATGGCCCAAGCCATGCCCTTCCAGATTCAACCTTTCCACCCTTAAGGCTGACGTCAGTTAAAGCCTATAACATAGCCTACCCAACTACAACAATCACCTACTGCAAGAAGACTATAGATAAGACCGAATGACCAAGTTAATAACTATCTCCTATATTTGTAGAACACATCGAACGTTACAACTCCACTACCCAACACTTACAATGTGGCTTCCGCCCACTAACTCCTCTCCAACTGCCAACTCCACTCCTCTATAAATATAAGACCATCACCTAATGGTAAACTACTTGACACTTCCATACTAGATTCTACTCTTTACCTTAGAGTACTCTTACTCTTCTTATACACCAATCTGAATTAAGCATTAAAGTGATCATATTAGACAACATCCCATGTCCCTCACTATTCTTTGTCTTACAGCCTCACACGGTTTCATGAAGCCCTATCATAACTAAATCTCTATCAATCAATATCCAGAGATGACAAAAACCATGGAACTGATATTAGTAATGAGATATATTAGCCCATATGAACATGTATTAACATGATTTTTTTATCTACATTTCCATTTTATGCTCTTTTTTTTTTTTTACTTTCATTTATGTATTTGTTTAATGGTTTCTGTTTTAAGTTTTGCAAAATTAATCCCAAATTAAAACCATTGACCTAAGGTTAATAATGAGATATGTTAAGCCATGTGAAAATGGAAGGTCCAAAAAGTTGATGTAGAAGTTTTGGTTGTGTAGTAGTTTTTCCTTTTGTTTTTTAAACCATACGTATGTAGATAGAAATAAGAGTGATATTTCTCAATTCTGACTTTAATGCATTTTTAACATTAATTTATATATTTGATATCTTTTTAATAGTTATTCATGTATTTGATAAACTATTATTTGCAAATAATCAATATAATAAATTACCTAGATACGAGTATAATCGGATCTATTGTATAAAATTCATTTTAGTTGATTTCTTTTGAAGTTATAATATAATTCAAATCATTATTTATAGAGTAGATGGACTCTTAACTAATTAGAGAATACGTAGGAACACCAGCATGGATCTTTCTAAATTCGTGGTGTTTTAAGACTAAGTTTCCGCTTCTGGGTGTTTATTTAGCCATTGCACCATCCGGTCATGCAAGTACAGAGATCAGAGACGATGCTCATTAAAGTGGGATCGAACTGATCAATCAAGAAGATATGCTTATAAGCTTCAAAGTAGAATCTTTGACAAAAAAAAAAAAAAAAGAATACAGAGAAAATGTTGAGTTAGAAAACTTTTGAGCTTGAATTCGATTTTTCTATTTTTTTGCAAAAATAAAGGAATATTATTTAAAAGTAAATCAATCTGGAGGTCATCTTGAATTCAATTTGATTATACTCAATTAAGATTGTTTGGGTCTTAAAAGAATAGTTTGTTTACATTAAAAAAAAAAAAAAAAAGAAAGAAAGAAAAAAACTTGACTCCAAAAATCGAAGTTTGTTTCAATCGTGAATTCCGAAATTTTACTGCTAAATCCTTGACCCGACTCAATAACTGACAAGATAACATCATTAGTTTTTGCTGCCGTATGGGTTGGTTTCGCACATTTTGTTCTTTTGATTTTTCTGTCTTCATATTTATTTAGTGAAAAAATTATCGATCGTTATTTCAAAGTAGCTGACGTTTGTTGAGTACAGCAAAAGGGTACAGCATAATGTCTTAAACAATAGAGTTTACATGCTTGGTGTGTTGAATTTTTATAACTATTTTCAGACAAGAAGAAGAAAATTGATTTTTACATCAAGTATTCCATGAGAGCAATAATCAATAAACCAACGAAAGAAAATTCTATTTGGTGCTGTTGAATATAATAAAATATTAATAACAAGTGCTCTCTTGTCAAGCGACCATAACGAAAAACTTCATCATATGCTCCTTTTTTTTTTTTTTTCCCTTTCCTTTCTCTCTCTTATAAAACATAAAATCAATGCTTCGAAAATTATATTTAGTATAACTAAGCACTCTCAACAAAAGTGACCAACATGTAGCACCCATGACAACAACATGAATCAAATCCACATAAAGTGAGGAGTCATGGTTTAAAAAATTGAAAAGGGAAAAAAAGGCAAACCTACAACTAAATAAAACAAGCCACTGCTGTCTCACAACAGATATGCCATTTCTTATAAGAATCTAGCCTTTTCTCTTTGTCCCGTGAACCCTAGATTTCTCTTTTATATATAGAAGCAAAATCTATCTGGATACTAAAGTGAGAGGGTCAAAAAGAAAGGCTTTGTCTTAGGTATAAACTTACTAAGTACCTTATTCCTTAGCTTGCTTTTGCCTTTTACCATAATATCAACTTCTCCCAACTGCCAATAGGCACATAAATTGCAAAGCATTTATATTTACTCAACTGGCAAAAAAGAAGTTCGTTAAATCTTTTTGAAATTCCCTCTTTACTTTACAAAATATAATGTCTTTAACTTGAAGCTGCCTGTAAATGGCTTAACAAGCAATAGATCATTATTATGATGATTAAAGCCACCAAAGATTATTTATAATAAAAAAATTTCTTGCCATGTTAGTAATAGTCATTGATTTCAAGATATATTAAATAATGTATTGTAATTAAAAATACTATATAAACTTGTAGTATTTTCCTAATTTTATATCCAATTTTTAAAATTATTAAATGTCATACCAATTCAAACTACTTGTAAAAGTTTACATTGAGTTTTGAAGTTACTAACTATTATAAAAATCAAAATGTTACTTATTAAATTTACTACCTTGATAATAAATAGTGTGACAAATGCTCATTAAACAAACAAAATATATCTACATATATATATATAAGAGATTTAGAGGTGAGGTAGTAATAAATTTAACAAGTTCAATTAAGTGTGAAATTTAGCAACTTCAAATTTCAAATCGAAAATTCAAAAAAAAAAATCCAAAGCTCAAGTAGTGATTTTGACATAACTTTTGTAGAATTTTCTTCAATACTTTTAACATATGATTATCTTTAAAACTCCTCGAATATGCTGTTACTTTTCTAAACTCGCCAAAAGTTACCGTCTCCCCTAAACTCCTCAAATTAGCAATCATTTAGGAGGTCAAAATCTTAATTTGTTGTTGTTGTTTTTTTTTTTTTTTTTTTTGAAGAAAGAGTGAAGATGGATGTTTTAAATGTTTAACACATAACTGCTCTACAAGGGGTCCTATTACAAAAGCCTCTCAAATAAGTCCAATCAAATTTACCAAGTTAGTCAATCTTGTATATCTCTGACATCATTTAATTAAAGATATGATCTGGCTTTATGTACCCCATAGAGTTACATTTTGAAAGCATTGATCTTTATACCACTCTATAAAGTTGGTTTTGAAAATGTGAAGCCATTACACTTCCTAGAGTCGATCTCGCACGTGGGGATCCATAATACTCTCTAAAGTCATTCTTAAAAGCGTAGATCCTCTAATCCCTTAAATTGGCTTTGAAAGTGTAGAGGTATATGAAACATAGAGCGGGCTCTTCAAGCCATTTTTGAAAGTATCAAGCAAATCTCAAGAGTTGGTTTGAAAAGGATGGGGTAAGTCCTTAGAGTCAGTTTTGAATGTGTAGGCTTATTCAATCCATGTTTACACATATCAACCACTCAAAGTTCCTTGTTCAGTTTATGTTATGATTACCACATGTACAAATGTAAAGAAAAGCTAAACATATATGAATGCATTATGACTATGGTAGCATGCACAACTAGCAAACAGAGAGAGTAGCCACTCATCCTCATTTTATGTAAAACCATTTCTAGATTATTGTCTCTAAGTTATTTAATAACAATAAATTAAATAATTGTCTTAAATTTGTTTTAGTTTATTCTTTCTTATTCATGGGTTTTATCTAACTTTATTTCAATTAATTTATCTATCTAAACTTTGTAATTGACATAAGAATTCACATATATTAGAACTAAGGTGGTTGACCTTAGAGTAGTTGACTTAGGAAAATAAGAGATCAACCTATCGTCTCAAAATTCTAATCAGTAAAGTGTATCGAGCCCCCTAACGTAAATGAGTTAGATCAAGGTAGCTTCAAACTACTTGATTCGATTCATTAGACAGATAAAGGTGAGCAAAACAACCTGGGATTATTCAGTAAGGCCACTCTAATGCTCAAGTGAGTAAAGCGTATAAGGGAGCAACTAATAAGAAAAAGACAAACTGGTGAAAGCAATAAATGAGTAAGAGTCAAAGCTTCTATGTCAAGGGAAGAGGTCAAGTATTTATACATTCAACCCTTAAGCCCTTGTTAACTTATGAAGTATGGCCCTAGGTTTGTTAAGACTTAAGGTTGGTGAGATCTTTTAGTATAAGTAGGAATGATTGCTTATGGACTTTGTGCCTATTTCTTCCTCATTCCTCATAAATGCTTCATGTTGTCATGCAATTAGAGCCACGTAAGCTTAAGTTTTCCTAAAGGTAAGCCATTAAAGGTCACAAGCATTCAATGTAATGTGGCATTGTACAACTAAGCTTTGTGAGGTTCTTATTGACACAAATTCCAAGATTGCTCAAGGAAGGTCATTAGGGGCTCCTCAGAGGCCAACCAATAAGCTACAAGAGTTGGCTTTAGCTGTAGGGGACATCACTTGACTAAGCCCTTTATTTCTTCAAATCCCTTAGTCAAGAAGGCATCGCTCAGCAAGGGACCTAAGGTATTCTACCTAAGCCCCAGGTATTCTACCTAGTCCTTAAGGCCAAAGTGATGAACCTATGTCCAAGAATTACTGTAAAATAACCTAGTTACTCCAATCAAGGTCTTCTTTGTTTGCTTTTATCCTTTTCTTTTTCAAATCATTTTAACTTTCTATTTAATTAAAATTATAATCTAGGTTTTGTTACAAAACCCTAATCTTTTAATTCTTTCTTAAGGTTCAGCTTATTTTACTAATTATTCTCAAATTGACTCTGATTTTAACACTTATTTATCTAAGTGTGAAATTCCCATCTTGATGGAGTTCTAACTTATATAATTAAAGCCCCAACCTCTGGTCACTTGATCCAGACTAGACTATGAGGCCTTCAAGGATTAGCTGGACAAATCCTATCTTTGCAACTTGCTAAAGACGAGTCTTAGTACTAAGTCAAACTATTGCTATATTCTTTCCCCACTCATTTTAAGGTACACACTTTTTTCTAAACTATTAAGCTCCAAACTCATAAGCTCCTATCAGAATATTCAGCCAACCTCACTAGCAACTCGGCAAGGATGGCTAACAATCCAGATCTTATGCAAGCACTTCCCAATTGTGCTCTTCTAACCTACGTTGAAGTCCATCCTAACTCAACCCCTGTTCTAGAAGCAATCCCCAACCTAACCCTGGCTTCCTAAAAACCTAACCAACTTACCCACTAACCTCTTAAACCACTTCAACTCAACCAAACTTAATTTTTAGCTTCCTCCATACAAAGTTTGTGCTAGAGTACAACACCAACAAGCTCTAGCTACATGTTTCTCTTTTCTAAACATGTACTATTATTCCTTTTGTGTATTCGTCATTTATACTCTTTTTAGTTTGTTCTAAGTTATTATATTTGTGATTACCCTTTCTATAATTTTTTTTTTTTTTTTTTGCCTACTTATTGCCCTAAGAAGCTTACTATAAGTAGTTTCTTTTCACATAGTCGTATAATCTTTAGACATCAATAATGAATATTCATTTTCTTGTGAGATACCTTCTCTAAGCTTTATCCCTTAACACTCTTATCTAACCCTAATTGTTGTTGATGTTAGTGGCAAGTGGACCTCAACCGGAGCTTGTATGTCACATCAAGCCAAGGTTGAGTCGCGTAAAATTGTCTCGGTGTGTCATATCCAAGAAAATTACTTATGGTGAGCTACTTTTACTATTCTATTGTTGTTTTCTTCATTAATTAGAGGACCTACCCTTTTGTTTCAAGGTAAGCCCGGGTGATTACTCAATGCCTAAATGCACCACATCCCATTATAAATCCTTAGTCTCTTGATCTATAAGTGTCTTATGGCTTAATTATAAAATCTTAATCTTCAAAGGATTCCTTTTTTTGCAAATTTTTAGGGTTTAATTTCTATATCTTAGTATTACTTAGTTCATCTTAGGCTTTTACTTATGTTTTACAATGTCTTCCCATAAGTTTCATATTCTACTTTATAATGTGTTGTTGGCTGTTGCCATTGTGGCAATTAAATTTCTAATTTTTTTTATTATAGAAAGATTAAGATTGCTTACTCATTAACAAGTGCTTTGATCTTCTCCTTCTCCTTACTAAGGCGAGATAATTCCTACGAAGTGATTTGTTAATAAAGGGGAGAGGTATATCTGTAGATGTTATTGGTAGGCATGTTTTAGATATGCTTCCTAATTCATTGAGAGGTACTCTCCATATGTATCTAAGTGTATCTCTATTATATTTAAATTTCTTTCCATGTACCCTTTTCTTTATGTTTAGATATATCAAGTTTTATTTTGTTTGTTGTTTTGGGATATTATCATTAAATATCAAGAAACACATAGAAAACCACCACAAGCTATTTGATGCACCTAATTGACTACAAACTCATTGTGGATAACCACATCCTCATGCCATTTAATTATAGCCATATCCAATTAATTGCCTCTTGAGATTCTTGGTGCCTGTATGCATTTCATATTTCAACTTCACCCTTTATCTATTTCTTCACCTACTGATACACTTAAGTCCGACATAAATTCAAGGCAAACACATTCTACCTACACTTTAGTTTTTATAATTCATATCTTGATAGCTCAAGCTTCACCTACAATTGGTTCCTCTTTTTCACTCTTCCCAAAATCTACTTACCTTCAGGATATTAAATACATTACACTCATATATCGATGACTTCATTCATATACTCTAAAGCATGTACCTTGCTACAAACTTAGTATAAGCAAAACTTCTTCACTCAATACTTTATCAACACATATACTAAATCATCTAATAGCTCTTCAACCATTAGGTTCCACCTTCTTCCATGCTTCCTATCAAGTTAGCATTAATTAGACATTTTAGGATCTAACTTCCTTTAAACTTATTCACCTATGGATTAAATGGAACACCTAAGTGAAATAAAATGGAAATTTACACACAACTTAAAAGATAATTTCTTTTTTCATAGATAACTACACTAACAAGATTCTCCACCTTAAGATTGTCATCCATTACAAAACTATCATGAATAAAGAACCCTCTAGTGTGGGAACAAGCTAAAACCAAAACTCCTCTTATAACCACTATACCTCCATAAGCACCTTATCTCTATATATTACAATAACCAACATCAACCAGTAAAAAAATAGACAAATGTAGGATAATTCTTATTAATACATCACATATGGTACAATGCAGTTTTATCTAACTTGTAATCTAGCTCTAACTATACCAACATTATCTAACTTTTACCCATTACCCATTTACATAGAGTCACTTTACTCAAGCTCGAAGATTTGAAACAAATTTCTCTATAACATAAGTGGAGTATAATCTGAAAGATCTTCCATCTATCAGAAACAAGTAACAGTATGTTATCCTCTAACTTAGTTAAAATCACATCAACAATTGCTTTACTCTTATCATCTTGCATATGGTAGCAAATCAATTAAAATGATTAGTTTGCTTCTAATAAATATCAATCATAGACATCTA
This sequence comes from Lumnitzera littorea, assembly GCA_024138015.1. Classification (NCBI taxonomy): domain Eukaryota; kingdom Viridiplantae; phylum Streptophyta; class Magnoliopsida; order Myrtales; family Combretaceae; genus Lumnitzera; species Lumnitzera littorea. Next base: position 94,369,545 of record JAMXBB010000006.1, read on the forward strand.
TCCTTCTAAAATAGCTATAATCACCAAATATCAACCAATCTCTAGCAACTAGGTCATCTATAAATATACTTGATTTAGATCTTGTTATTCATCAAATACCCTTACTCATTGATTGTTTACAAAACCTATGGATCAAAGATAGAAGAGAGCACATTGAGATCATCATAAATCTATCCATCAGTCTCACTAACAAAATAATTGTGCTTAACCTTAGATTTACCACTAGCTCCATAGGTCTTAGTACACCAAGATCCCATATGTCATAAACTAATGCTTTATCTTCGTAAATTCCTTGATGTCATAATTCGTTGTTCAATATGTAAACTATGAATCCCAAATGTCCAATCGTCTCATTCCAATACTAACTCTAAGAACATGGCATAAATAAGGTCCATCTACACCACTACCAATATTTGACCAATTTGTCACCTTGCTTTAGCCACTATGGTACAACTTTAGCTCTATTCCTAGTTTGTTGAAACATATATAACCTTACACCACTATGTTAAGGATCAATCAAGATTTATCATTATAGCTCACAGATTATAGAGACAAGATATTCCAAGTAAAGGGAAGCAAAAGTTTGGCATAAAAGTTTGATGTCTAAATCCCTAAAACTCCAAGATAGAAGACTACAAGCATATTCACTATGCAAAGCAAAGATAGTATGATTCTCTCATCTAGTCCAAAGTAATACTCTCATTATAAGTCTCCTAGGATGTAAATGACTCTTTTTTACTATCTAAAATATTAAACATATATAGAATTATGAGAAATAGATAAACAATATAAGCACTAAGAATCATAAATTAGAAAGTTGCTAAAATTCGTATGATATACCCCAAAACAATTCAAAACCCAACTCAATTAAACATGACCATATAACGGCCAGTTAACCCATGTGTAGTTACATACCACCTTCTATCATATGATCCAACTTCAATGATTATTATTCCTTTGCCTATCACCATAAGTCATGTCTCGTTGATATATATAAAAATATTGGTTAGTCTAAGCACTAGCATGGGGTTATTGCACATTAATCATCAAATGTAGATTGATAAGACTCTCAATTACATTTAAGAAAATTCCTAAGTTCAATTACCATAGAGCTTCTTGAAAGATACGAAATTATAGATTTGTCCTCTATTTTTAAACTAACAAACTTACACCCCCTTGAAAAATATCATATATCAAAAGTTCTAAAATGCAATATTAGGCAAATTAATCATCTAGTTTTTGTTAGGGATATTCAAGTCTTGTTTAAATCGATTGAAAGATTAAACTAAACCAAACCGCATTTGAAACACTTTAGTTTGAACACTTAGATGAACCAAACTACTTTTAACAGTATAATGTTTCAAACCACATAGCTTTCGAACTAAGCAATTTTAAGTAGGATTTGATTTGGTTTAGTTCGGATTGAATCACTTTATAAAAATGCTATTTCCTTTTCATAATACCTCAAATTTTCTAACAAAATCGATATCCAAATTAAAAAACATTATGCAAGAATTAAAGTCATATAACATTATGTCATAACGACATTACATTTTAGGTGATAATTAAGGCATATGAGTTCGCTACAAATGAGAAACAATGGTGAAGAAAAACAAGTGGATTATGGAGGCTGCAACTGAAATGAGAAACAACATGAAAAGTAAATGTAAATAGTGTTTTGACATATATGGGAAATGGGTCGTATTTTGCAATTTGGTGCAATTAGATTCAATTCGATGTGATTTGGTTTGATAAAATGTCCCAAGTTTTTGTCAACCAATTTTACATCTTAAGGGTTAACAAGGATCAAATTAGGCAATGAACTTGTCTCCAAAAATAATTATAGTTGCATGTTAAATTGGAGGAGAATTATTAGTTTTCAACAGATTTCATGTGGTGTAAGCATTATATTTTAAAAATTTATAATGCTTTTTAAATTTTGTTAGTTTTAGGAGAGTGTAACTGTAATCTACCAAATTTTTTAGTTTACTGGTACCATATATTTGAGTTCTAAAATTTATTATTTGCACTTGCCTTAAGTTTGTTGTCTTATACTTAGGTTTGAAGCTAGAAGTGATTTCACGTGCATTCGTCTTGTCTCTTGTTTCCACTACACGCCAAAGTGACTCCTGGTGAAGATTTAAAATCTAAGGAACAAAAGTATAAAGAAAAAGTTACATGTCAACGTGCTTAGTTCATAGATATATAGGTGTATTATCCGTTTGCTTATATAATGATCACAATGCAAGCGAAATGACATTTCGAGTATATCTCCATAGTTATGATTCGAATATTTTGAAGATGTCTTTGACAAGTAAACATAGGATTTATGATAAGGTCGCCATATTGTCCCCGCTTTTAAGCTATTCTGGATAGGATGAGAAGTATTTCATCAAATCAGCGTGATTTGCAGGGAAAAATTACCCTCATCATTTATCTATCCAAAGTCAAAACGTAATGATATAAAATGGATAAAAAACAAAAAAAAAAAAAAAGAAAAGATAGCCACGGTATTAGACTTATAGAATATGTTGAATCTTATGTAATTGTGTGGCTTTAAGAATATATATTTCTTCTAAATTTTTGGGATACACTAGGATTATAGGATATAACCTCATACTCAGTTGGAACCATCTCAATATTTGTGTTTAACTATTATACCATATATAGGTTCCTCATTTTAGAGTATCATTTATTATTCCTTTTGAAATCTTATGCAAAGTCCAACACTCCATGGGGATTTTAAAATGCAATTACTTTTAAGTTATAATAAATTATCCTCAATTATAGTGAACGAGTAAAAATAAAATTATAGATGGTAAAATCAGCTTATTGATAATTTTTCATAAGACTATTGACGATTACATTTTACTATTGATGATTTTATTTTTCTATTGTATTATTTTCATTTTTACCTTAAATGGACTTTATTTACTATAAATAGAATGATTTATTATAACTCAAAAGTAATTGCATCATATGATCTGTTTTCAATTATTACATCATAAAATTCCTTTTTTCATCCATGTATCGAGCTTACATAAAGTGTGTCTCCTTAAAAAAATAAAAATAAAAATAAAAAGAAGTCAATATATATGTTAGATGCACGCTGTAGATGTATCTTTAATTGGATTGCATAATTTTAGATTTTTTTTTTTTTTTTCAAATCAAAAGACTTTATCATGTCCCAGCGACATAACAAAAGATCTACTCCATTATACACAAAAATTTAAAGAAAAAAACCAAAAAAAAAAAAAAAGAAACCATTTTCTCTCACGTTGTATTACTTCATCATATTTTATCAGTACTATTTCTGTAGTTGTGTTCTTTTATGTACGAGATTTTCTACGTACTTATATATATATATCTCATGGGTCATAAACCTTATTATTTATGTTGATGCTTATTCTTTTGATTAGTTTTATGCTGCTTTATTATTGAATCGGATATCTTATTCGGATATTATTTTGGTATGTTGAAAGTGAATTTTGTTTTTATATCAACAATATAATTAAATAGACATAGAATAAGGTAACATAGATAATTATTCTTTTCAATCTTTTACGTAGTACCCAAAACATATCATAACATATTTTCATGAACATTGTGGAAAAGTACACACTTATTTATCTACATTTTATTTTTCTATTTGAGTCATCAACCTTTTTTCCTTTCTATTTTAGGTGTTAACATTGTCAAACTTTGACATTATGACTTGAATCAATTCCATTAAACTTTCTATCCATCCTTGATGTGCATTGACTTCTAATGGGTCTATAATGATTAATTGAATAAAATAATAATATTAAATATATTAATTACATTTTATTATATGATATAAAAAATAATAGTGAGTGTATAAGAAAAGGTTGTAGAAAATTGAGCCACCCTAACTAGCACCTTAATGCCATTGAAATATTGTACATAACAAATAACAAGAAATTCAACAAACTTAACAGAACTCTTATTTTTGTTAAAATTAGAGAACATAGGTTCAATACATGTCTATCATTTTTCATAAAATAATGTATAAATATAAATGAAATAAAATTAATTACCTACTTATCAATACTAAATCGCATCTTGGAGATGCAACATCATAATTTATAAAAATATCACATTTATAAGTTATGTTTTAATGAATTGGATACTATTACTAGATCGCATTTAAGAGATGTCATTTTATTACCTTATTTATTATTTGTATTAGATATATAATAATGATAACTAATTGGTGCAATAGTTAAGGCGCTTGTTATAGTGCATTAGATCATAGGTATGAAATCAAGTAGAAGCGTTGTTGTGTTTTGTTTTTATAAATACCTATGTCACATTTATTACATGCAACAGTATTTATGTAATATTTATTATTTTTTACGATAAACACACAAAATTCTTTAGAGAACATAGATAACTCAAATAGAAGAAAAAATTGATGATTTAAATAACAAAGTAAATAAAAATTAAGAATTGAATGTATATCTTTCCCTATTGTCCGATTACAAGCCTTATTAGCACCTTGATGTTGTTGTATCATACCTTATAATTTCTACTTGTACATTAGATAACCTATATCACCTATAAAATTGCTAATAATCACACTTTTGTTATAATCTATTACTCTAAGTCAATAGTCAATCTCACCATCAACAAATCTCACTTATGTTGTTCAAGCTGATATTATGGTTTGGCTTTGTTGTATTTAATGATATTTTATGTCTATTAAAATTTGTTGCATTCACATTGTTTGTAATTTATTTTAAAAGGATAATTATTGCTATTTGAATATTAGGATTTTAGCTTAGAATAACTATGATACTCTAAGTTTGAAAAAATAAAGAAAAAAAATGATAATCCATAAGTACATTGAGTATGAGCATGTAGATTTTTTTTAATTCTAGACTTTAGGATGATTTTAGAAGGTCATATTGTACATACAAATTCTTAATATTTAGAATTTATAACTACCTAATGGAATATAGGTCGAGATTTGTTAATCTTATAAGAAGCTTTGTATTTTATTTGTATCACATGTAAGAATAAAAGTTAGTTATAACAAATTTAGAGTTAGTTAAGTAGCTTTAGCTAGTTACAGTATAAAGCTTCTTGTATATAAATGTTTAACAGAGAGAAATAGAATTTGGATAGTCATTTTCTCCTGCTAATGGTTTTGAACACTCATCTTCCTCTATATCCATAATACACAATTGCAGAGAAGCTTTTCAATGTATTAAATTCTGATCAACAAACACAATAGCACTTTTGTTCAACATGGTATCAAAGTAGGTAATTACTCGGTATCTTCTTGTTTGACGATTGATCTATAAGTTTCATCTCACCCTAGTTCTTGATTTAGTCATGGCAATTGTTGAGCAAACGAACATAGATCCACTATTTTTATCAGAATCAAATAATTTGAACATATTGCTAGGGAACATAGTTTTCAATGGCATGAATTTTATTGCATGGAGTCAATCTATAAAACTAGGCTTAGGAGCAAAGTTAAAGCTTCGTTTTATTGACAGATCGATCACTTAGCCCGCAAATAATTCACCTGATCTCATTAAATGGCTACGTTGTGACTATATGGTCCAATGCTGGCTATTAAACTCTATGAGTTTAGATTTATCTCAGAATTATTTGTATGTTTAGTCAGCAAAGGGTTTACAGACTGAGATTGAAGAACAGTACAGACACACTAATGTTCCACTTGTTTATCAATTGCAACAAGAGATTTGTAGTCTTAAGCAAGGAAACATGATAGTAAGCATGTACTATAATAAAATGAAGAAGATATGGGACAAATTATAAGTGATGAATGCTTATCTAGTGTATAGCTATGGTAGGATGGATTACTGTACGTGTGAATTAAGAAGTAAAATTTCAAATTTTGAGTCACAAAATAAATTGATTCAATTCCTTATAGGATTGTCTAATTGCTCAAAGAGTGTTCGAAGTCAAATCCTTGACATGGATCCACTTCCCTCTATTAGTCGAGCCTTTTATCTTTATTAGATATATCTTATAAATTTTGATGATGACAAAAAGAGAAGAACATTAATGAATTAATAAGTGTGTATGTATTCAGAAAGTTTAAAATTGCAAATTGAGGTACATTCAAAAACTTATTCAAAAGGTTTGAATTGATTAAAAAAGAGACTAGTCTGAAAATCTTCAGAATGTGTTTCAAAATGTGTTTTAGAAGCTTTTATAAAAAGAATTGGTATAGCGCTTCAGAAACTTGTTTAGAGACTTCAAAGAAAAGAAGATTAGTACTCTTTAGAAGGTTATTCAGAAAGTTGATCCAAAAATATATGATGTTGAATTTTAATTCATATCAAATTTGAATTCAACAAGGCCTAGCTCCATTAGATTGGGTGTATTAAGGAAATACATTTAATCCCATTTCATTCAAGATGGAATCATGATCCTTAGGGATTATTTTTGAGAGAATTTATTTTTGATAAATCAAAATATACACAAATAATGATAGGAATTAGGCTACTAGGCCTTTGACCCACAGCCGAGCCCGAGGACCGGAAGGGCTAACAAAGCAAATCCTCCTACTCCAGTCGACTCCTGCCAAAACCAAGTATCTCTTTGCCAAGCCAAATGGTTGCCCATCTCTTTGAAGTGTATCGAATTGTAGATTTCCAAGATAACAACCAAACTGTTCTCAAGTACTCACTCACATCCGGGCCGACCAACTACTCTGCCTCACCCTTGCCAAGGTACCAAGAGAGAGACCCCGGACTGATCCTTAGTCGCCCTTGCTTGGACCAATAATCTTATCATACTTTTTTTGCCCACATCCTCCAATGGTCTCACCAATGTAACATTGCCATGTGTACAGGACTACGTATAGCATCTGCCACACTAATCATTACTTTTCTTGAATATTCATTTTTATCCTTTTGTAATCTTGTACAATAATTTTTTAAGGTAATACCCTTTTTGTCTTTTCCTTTTTAAGTAAATTTCCTTATTTATACACAATAAGTTAAGCAAATTGCCCTAACTTATTAGGTATAAATACCCCTTGTATTTGTAGTCGTAATCAGATCATCACCAATAGAACTGAATATTTTTCCTTTTCATAAACATTGTTTTGTTTACTCTTATTTCACTCTCATCCTAACCCTTAAGCAAGGCTAGGTGATGAGTAACCTCACCGGACTTTCTCATACATCATATCGAGTTGTGCCATAAGTTCTCAAAAGTTCCATTAGTACATCATATCCATTGGAGCTGTTCGTAGGTTTTGCTTACTTTTCATTTACTTTTTGTTCTTTCACACATTCCCCATCATTTCCTTTTCAAGCTTTTGGCAAGCTTAGACCTATCCTTATGACCAGCTTTGTTTGTTCTTGGTTACGGTTTATACCATCTTGGTATTAGAGAAGAAGATTTTCTTTGAGTTGTAGTTTGTTTTCGAAGTTCTGTTTTACGTATGTGAAATAGAGCAAGTTATTGTGTTCATCTTAGCTACTGTGTTTGTTGGCTGTTTAGTTTCTGGTATGAGAAATTATAGATCTAAGTGTAAACGTTGGTGTTAGAGATGACAAAAGTGGAGTTGTCCACCATAGCCAATAGTCTCAGGGAACCCCTAGAAGCACTGACGAAAGACTTGATGAGGTAGCTAACCTCATGGTAGATTTGACCCAAGCTATTCATGCATTGGCTTGCTGACCGATTAAGGCCATGTAAAACACCCCGCGAGCTACTCAACCTGTTAGAGGTTAGAACCCAGTTCAATAAGTTCGAGGTAGAAGAGTAGGTGAATAAGTAAGATGAAGGATAGACTTGAGAGAACTAGATGAAGAGGATGAGGAAGAGTATTCTAAAAAGGAGCGAGCTCGAGTCCCTAAAGCATCTGACCATGTGAAGCTTCGAATTCCAAGCTTCAATGGATATGGGAATGCTGATAAATAACTAGAATGGGAAAGGAAAGTGGAGAATGTTTTTTACTATTATCAATATGAAAATTACGAGAAAGTGAGAACTACAGCTATTGAGTTCTCCAAGTATGCTACCATGTGGTGAAAGAATTTTTAAACTATGAGGAGGCAAGAAAGTTACCGAGAAATTAATACTTGGCCTGAAATGAAAAGAATATTGAGAAACAAATTTGAACCAAATATTTATCTGCAAAACACTTTTACTTAACTTTAGGAGCTAAGACAAGGAGGTCGAATAGTTGACGAGTCTGTTCGGGAATTCCAAATGCTCATGATCCAATGTGAAGTAAAGGAACCACTAGCATGAACAATCTTTAGGTTCCTTACTTAGTTGCGAGGTGACATTCAAGACATTATAGAACTCTAACAATTTACCACAATGGATAAAGCTATTAGAATAGCCCAACAAATAAAGAGGCAAAGGAGAAGCTGAGTATCGACTAGAATACCGACTAGCAGACTAGTATAGGGAAGTCACTGAGCTTAGTCAAGTACCAAGCCAATCCGAAAGGTAGATGTCCAAGTTGAGCAGAAAAGCCGACCTGACAATGATGTACCGACCCAAACTTATGAGAAAGGGCAAGGATCTAATAAGAAAACGAGCCAAATCAAGTACTTCAAGTGCCAAGGGTTTGGACATATGGCTACTCAGTACCCAAACCAGAGGATTACAGTCATCAAAGGAGACTTCCTAAAGCTAGAGGTAGAGAGTACAAATGAGGAACCCAAGGAGGAAGAGAACATTGCCAAGAAAGAAGATGTCGGGAAAGAACTGATTGAAGAGGATGTGTTTACTGAGAACTTAGACCAATTGATCATGGTTATCCAACACACAATGAACATAGAACCCTTGCAGAGAGAGAATTTGTTTTGTACCACCTGTAAAGTGAATGATTAGGTGTGTGCCCTCATTGTGGATAGTGGTAGTTACACCAATGTAGCATTAGCTGATCTTATTACAAAATTGAAGTTGCCGACTATTGCATATCCAAAGTTGTATAAGTTGCACTAGTTGAGTGAGAAAGGAGCACTACATGTCACTCAACAAGTACTACTGCTGATCACTATCAGAAATTACTCTAACTAGATTCTCTACGACATATTACCCATGTGCACTTCCCACATGTTGCTAGGTAAACTATAGTTGTTTGATAGGAGAGTTATTATCTGGACCCTAAAAGGGGCCTAATAAGATTACTTAAAATTTCCATATCGCGTATGCACCCATGATATGGAAACCGCCTTACAAGTCAGAGATTACAAGACTCTAAATGATTAATCGTTAAGATTGCTGATTTGTAATTAATTAATTTATTATAAAATATAAATAACTACAATTGTCCAATATCCCATAGTTCCTCAGAATTGTAGAGAATCGGTATCCTCTACCAAATAATAAGATAGGATATGCCAACTTTACAAAACTGTAAAAAGAATTAAATTATATTAAATTCTAACATATAAATATTTTCTATAAAAGATGTTTATGTATCATCTATAGAGAACTTAGCTAATTCTAACACTAATATACATATTTTCATCTTGCACTCGGCACTCGATACTTATCTAATCCCAACATAAGTAAACCTACAAAAGAAACTAAGGGAGAATGAGCATAAAACAGCTCAGTGAGTTCGTTCCTCACCACTACTGTTCCAGCAAGTTATCACACATTATTAACACATATGCAAGTTATCTACATACAAAATGAATGCAAGCACGATGAATGCAAGCAACGCATACATAGGAGTCCAAAACTGTGAAAGGTATAGAATTACGTTACCTACACTTCGATTATCCCATGTACTTAACCGTACAGGGCACCTTAGCTTATCCACATGAGACTACCTAGGGACACTACCTCTTTAGGCAACACTCAACTATTACCCTAGTCAAGAAAAGAGTTCCAATCTAAATAGATAGATCCTAAACTAGGATTATCCACCATCCAATGCCCCTTAGGCATAAACATGCAAGTCTTTTCACAATCAAAATTATCCAAGGCCTCATAAGAATAATAAAGCAAATCCTCTCGCTATCAATTGTAGATCTCACGCTAGTTTTGCCTCAATGATAAAATATCATTTCCAACACTGTGAACCCTTATCAAAATTGTACAAAATACGTTAAGATTAGAAAAGCTTTTTCTAAAAATACCCTTTTCAAAATTTTACAAAGCTAACACTCTCCATCCATACATTTACTAAGTCATAGACATGCGGCAAATAAAACCAGTTATTCTAGTTAGATATTTATATTTATCAATTTTAAAAAGGTGATCATATAAATGATAGTATACAAGCAAAACAGTCATTCAAACATACAGGCAACAATAAGTAGCAAAGCATCATATAAATAACATGCACAAGTAAGAAGCAAATCAGTAAAACTCCCTCACTTAGGTTATTGCTCATTCTCTAAGCCTTTGGGGTTTCTAGAACTCAATATCAAAACACCTAAAAGATAATAAAACTCATAAGTATCCTAAGAAATATACTCCTTAGTTAACTAAAAGTCTATTGTAGTTTGTCTAGTTTCCCAATATGACCCAAGTATAGCGTATGTAGGGTTTATCATACTTTAGTGGGATCAATTGTAACTATATTTATATATTTGTAAGTTATGGTACTTTATGTATTTAATTACTTATTTCTTCTCATTATCAATTTACAGGGTCTATTACTTAGTTATCTTATTTATTCCTTTCAGTTTTATCTTACATCTTTAGTCGCGTGTTTTTTTATCTTAACTCCAATTTTTACAATCTTATAGTCGTTTGTTATCGTTTTTAGACATACGTTTACACCATAAGGTCCATTTTTACGATATGGACTAAATTTATTGAAATTTTAACTATTGAAGCTTAAATATTCTTATTGGCTAGTTTTATATCCTATTTTAGTACTTAATGATTTAATTAGTCATTAGATTCTTATACTTAGATGATTTTACATTGTCTTTATTAATTTATATGCTTAATTGAGACTAATTCAATTTAAGATGTGTATTAAGGGCTTAAAGAAGTTTCAACCCATATGTATGTGTATACATATATACATTATTTCCTTATGTCATCAATTCCTTATGTCACCACTTATGTCATCAATTCCTTATGTCACCGCTTGTGTCATCTATACTTATCCTTATGTATTTAAGTACTTTATACACATATTATGCGAATACTTATACTTCTAATATACTAGTATGTATACTAGTGTACTTATACGTATACTAATATATATACCCGTATATACATACAGTTGCATATGTATTTTTATATATATTTTCGTATGCCTTGTATATCCTCTTAAGAAAGCTTCACTAAATCCATATTTTTGCACTTTATGGGCCTATTTAGCAAGGTACATGTATGTATAATTAGTATATCTTCTCTTTTGGTTATGTACATAAAGGGTACTCATGTATAAGAGTATCCATACATGTGTTCATCAAGTGTATTCTTGTATACACATGTTTAAGCATATGTATATGTGTTCCTCTTCCTTTTAACTAAGGATTTCTTATACTTATGCTAAAAACTTCACTAAAACCCTCATGTGTACACTTCATATGTACTCATTTGTTATATGTACATAGGTATTTCTACACTTCTAAACATAAATATGGAGCTTTTTACCTTCAACAGCATATATATACATATTACACAAAGTTTCTACACTAACCTAACTTATACATCTAACTACTACATAAGATGGAATATCACATAATAACGTACCTTTTTCTCTTTTATAATATGAAAAGAAAGAGAAGTATGTAGGAGATAATGGTTTTTTTTTTTTTATTGTTAGAATTATGAAAGTAAAGTTGAGAAAGTGTTTGGAATTAAGGGAGCAAGGGGGTCACGGTTTTGGTGAGGGAGAAAAGAGTTTGTTTGTGTTGTTGTTGTGTTTAAAAAGATGAAGACAAGTGGGGTCTAATTTGGAGAGAAGTGGACGGCAAAGGAGGGGTGAAATTGGAAAAAAAAAATTGTGTAGAAAGTTAAAGAAAAGAGAAGAAAACTCTAGATGAAGATAACATATTTGTTGACTTTTCAACATGTTGGCTTAGTAAACATTTGACTTGGTCAAATGTTTACCTAGTCAACTCTTTAGGATTACATATAATTTAAGTATACATAATGAAGTAATTAGGGAAAATTGGGAAGAAAATTAAGGAAATGAAAGGAAATATGAAGTTTATTGAAATGATTAGTAAGAATAGGTAATGAGATCTTCCTTTAGGTATTTATATCCTATACACATCTATACACATCATTCGGTAGGCTACTTAATGTAATTATCACAAAAAGTGTCATTTAGGATACTAATACTTACTATATGTAGTATAATCATCAACTAAACTCTTAACTCTATATGATACTAACCTAATTATATAATTGGAAGGTGGATACGATCTATAATTCAATATCCTAGTTTCTAATGGATTACTTTAGTATTATATGTATTTATGAATAATTAAAAGTTGTATTTGATCTTTTAATAATAATTTGGTAAAGTAATAAGGATATATTGTCAATTAGAGTTTTAGAGTAAATTATGATGAGTTAGTACTTTTATATCCTTAAACTTATAATTTTAGGGTTTTATCATTTTTAGGTACAATTTCTAGTTTTTATATACATTTAGGGTATAAACTCTTAAAGTTACATATATTTAGAGTTTAAGGTTTTTGTACACAACTAAAGTTTCTATTAATAATTTAAGGTTTTTCATATTCACTTTAGGTTTCAAATTGGAATTTTAGTCGGTGTTAAATTTTACTAACTCTGTTGTCTTAAGGGGATCATCTACAGTACGTGAGTTTAATTCTATACTTAGAAGGCTAAATTTAAGGGGTTTACAGTTATCCATGATGAATACCAGTACACGAATACATTCAAGAAGGATAGCAGGAAGATTACATTGAACCTGGTGCCGCTAAGTGAAGTTAATAAGCTGCAAGCCAAACTTGCTCGCAGTTGAAGAAAGCTCTAATAACGAGTAGAACCGAGCTCCGAGAGACCCTTAAAGCTGATGCGCCGACTCTTATGTTAGTCAAGCATCTATTAGAGTTAAAGGAGCAAAGTGAAATACCCTAGGAGGTAAAGGAGTTGCTAGATAAGTACACCGACCTATTCCTTGAACAGTTACCTGAAGGATTGCCCCCAATTCAAGGCATAAAACACTGCATTGACTTAATACCTGGTGTCACGCTGCCGAATGAGCCTGTGTATCGGATGAGTCCTAAATAGGCTTCTAAACCTCAACGTCAAGTCAATAAGTTACTAGAGAGAGGATATGTTAGGGAAAGTCTTAGCCCTTATGTTGTGCCGGCACTTCTAATGTCGAAAAAGGATGGTACCTAACAGATATGTGTCAATAACCGAGCTATGAACAAGATAACAATCAAATATAAGTATCCAATCCCCAAGTTGAAAGATATGCTAGATGAATTGAGTAGAGCCAAGATCTTCAGCAAGATTAATCTAAAATCTAGCTACCATCAAATTCGAATGAGGCTAGGAGATGAATGGAAAACTGCATTCAAGACTCAACATGGACTTTATGAACGCATGGTCATGCCCTTTTGCTTATCGAATACCCCAAGCACTTTCATAAGACTGATGAACCATGTGCTAAGACATCTAAAAGGGAAGTATGTCGTGGAATGCTTTGACAACATCCTAGTCTACAGTACTAATATGCCGAGTCATTATGAACATCTTCGTGCCGTATTGAATATCCTCCTAACCGAGAAATTATTTGGCAATCTCAAGAGTGTTGCTTTTGCTAGGAGGAAGTGGTGTTCTTGTGTTACATAGTAATAAGAAGAGGCTTACAAGTGGATGATGAAAAGATCTAAGCAATCGTCAAGTGGCCGACTCCTACTACTTGTGCCAACATGAGAAGTTTCTATGGACTGGCTTCATTCTACATAAGATTCATTGGGAATTTCAACACCCTCGCTGCACCACTTACTGAGTTAACAAAGAAGAACACCAACTTATGATGGGGAGAAAGGGAAGAGAGGAGTTTTTCCAAGATAAAGGAAAGGTTGACCTCTGCCTCTATACTTATTCTGCCTAACCTTAAGAAAAAATTTGAGCTAAAATGTGACGCATCAAGCATTGGAATTGACGCTATCTTAATGTAGGAAAACCAACCAATTGCCTGTCATAGTAAGAAGCTTAGAGGACGTCAACTAAATTATTCTATGGATAACAAAGAACTCTTGGCGTTGATCTAAGCATTGTAAGTATAGCAGCATTATCTACTGCCTAGAGAATTTGTCATATATACTAACCATGAGTCCCTGAGGTACCTCCAAAGTCAAACCAAGTTGTCAAAGTGGTAGGCAAAATGGGTTAAATTCCTTGAAGGATTCAACTTTGTAATAAAATATAAACAAGGGAAGAACAATGTAGTTGTAGATGCTCTTTCAAGGAGGCATGTACTCTTAACTGGACTACAGACCAAATTGTCTAGGTTTACCAGCATTAAGGAGCAGTACTCTAAGGATCCACACTTCGGACCCATACTTACGCATTGTATCAATGGGAGGAGAATAGAAGAGTATCATATGGAGAAAAGATACTTATTCCAAGGAGGGAAATTGTGTATGTTGACCTGTTCACTTTGAGAGCTGCTGATTAGGGAAGCTCACAGTAGAGAATTGTCCAAACATTTTAGGGAAAAGAGGACATATGAATTACTGAGTCGTCGATTCTTTTAGCCAAGAATGAGGCGAGTTGTGCACCGAGTTGTTGAAAGTCGTGCCGTATGCAAGAGGGCTAAGTGCCAAGCCTAACAAAGGAAAGCAATGCCTTTGCTTGTTCCAATGAAGCCATGGACTGAATTGAGCATGGACTTTGTTCTTAAACTATCACGAATTGCCCGAGGCAAAGATTCTATAATGGTTTTCATGGATAGGTTTAGTAAAATGGTATACATCGTACCTTGTTCCAAGACTAACGATGCTTCAGCTATTGCTTCTCTTTTCTTGTAGGAGATTGTACGATTACACGGCGTGTTGAGAAGTACAGTATCAAACAAAGACCCGAAGTTCTTAAACCATTTCTAAAGGACCTTATAGCATCAAATGGGGACTAAACTACTATTCAATACTTCCTGTCACCCCCAAACTGACTGCTAAACAGAGGTGGTTAATCACACTTTGGAATCGCTGCTCTGAGCTGTAATAAGCAAGAACTTAGCGAACTAAGATGTCTGCTTGCCAATGGTCGGATTCACTTACAACCGAATAGTATATGACACCACTATGCAGACTTCCTTCAAAGTGATCTATGGTTTTAATCCTAAGTTGTCCCTCGATCATACCCCTATACCTATGCCCGCACAAAAGGAACCTAACGCAAGAGTTAGAGTACAATCCCTTCAGTACATTTATGACAAAGTCACTTGGTACATTGAACAAGTCACCAAACGTATGTGAGAGAAGACCAAGGGTAAGACGGCTAAACATTTTCAGCTAGGAGACTTGGTGTGGCTGCACTTAAGTAAAGAAAGGTTTCCGTGCAAGAAGAAAAACAAACTATCCCCAAGGGCTGAAGGACCTTTCAAACTCTTTTAGAAGATCAATGATAACACCTACAGATTGGAGCTACCTAAGGACTATGAAGTTTCTAACACCTTTAACATTACCGACCTCAGTCCATATCATCCCGACGGAAAGCTGACCGGAGACCATTCAGATTTGATCCTAAATCTAAATCAACCCGAAAAGAATGATAGGAATTAGGCTACTAATACTTTAACCTACAGCCGAGCTCGAAGACTAGAAGGGCTACCAAGGCAGATCTTCCTATTTTAGTCGACTCCTACTAAAGCCGAGTATCTCTTTGCCAAGTCACTCTATATGCCAAGTCGAATGACTATCCATCTCTAAAGTGTGTCGAATTGTAAATTATCGAGATAATAGCCAAGCCATTCTCAAGTACTCACTATTGTCCAAACTAACCAACTACTCGGCCTCACCCTTGTCGAGGTGCCAAAAGAGAGACCTCAAACTGATCTATAGTCACCTCTGCTCAAACCAGCAATCTGATCATACTTTTTTGCTCGCATCCTTTAACGGCCTTGCCAATGTAACATCGCCATGTTTATAGGACCACATATAGCATCTGTCACACTAATCATTTTTTTTCTTAAATATTCGTTTTTATCCTTTTATATTCTTGTACATTACTTCTTTAGGGTAATACCCTTTTTGTCTTTTCCCTTTTAGACAAATTACCCTAACTTATTGGGTATAAATACCTATTGTATTTTTAGTCGTAATTAGATCATCATCAATACAACTAAATATTCTTCCTTTTTATAAATACTGTTTTGTTTACTCTCATTTCACTTTTATCCTACCCCTTAAGTAAGACTAGGTGGCGAGTAACCTCACCGAACCTTCTCGTGCATCATATCAAGTTGTACCATAAGTCCTTGGAAGTTCCATTAGTGCGTCATATCCATTGAAGCTGTTTGTGGGTTTTGCTTATTTTTCATTCACTTTTTGTTCTTTTGTACATTCCCCATCATTTCCTTTTCAAGCTTTCAGCAAGCTTGGACCTATCCTTACAACTGGCTTTGTCTGTTCTTAGTCACGATTCACACTAAATACAAATAAGGCTAAGGTTGATTCAAATTTTGTGTAGATTCGAATTTTGAAAATAAGGCTTATCCGAAAATTGCTGATAAAGCATATCTCTTCATCAAATTTAAATCAAAAGCTTATATGGTGGTTGCAGATTGAAGTATATCTAATCAAAACAAGATAAGGAGAGTTGTTTTTTAATTTCAAATGATCGAGATCTTCTCAAAATATCCAAGGATTATCTTTAACAACTAATGATTGGATATACACGAAAGTAAAGATAATCTTCAAAAAATTAGCCATTGGAAGATATCAATATAAAAAGAGAAAGAATTTAAAATGTCATTTTGACAACAACTTTGGATAAAGTTTTTGCTACACAAAAAATGCATGATCAGATTTTATCTTCTAAAAAGTCACAAAAGGTTCTTCAAATACTTCTTTAGAAAGTTGCCCTAAAGCAAACTATACAACAATCGTTATTTCTCTTTAGAGCAAAATTAATTGAGATCTATATTTTTATTCTGACTTATAATTTGTAATTTTTATTTGTTGTTTGAGTGTTGAGACAAGTACATTTTTACTCTGTAGATCTATAATTAGCCTAGATTATAGGGAGGCTAAATAGACAAAGCAGAGTGTTGCGAAGTCTATGTATGACGAAAGCTTGTAATTTGCTTATGATTTGATTTAATGGATCAAGTGGAATGGTACTAGTGAAGTAGACCTAGGTCCCCAGCAATGGAGTTAGAAGAGAGAAGTAGGTAAAAGGTTGAAGCTTTATAAAATCTCAACCAAATAGTCTCCTTCCTTACTCTTTTAATTTGCTTTATTAGTTATTGTATGTTAAATTAACAAAATATCACTGTTCACCAATATAAGTTATTAAGAGGGATAACTTTATTTTTATTACAATGACAAAGTTTTAACAGGTTCAAAGATATCAATTCACCCCCCACCATCCCCCCTCTTGATATCTTATACGGGACCAACAATCTTGTATAGCAAGTTGAGACTCAATGTCAGATCACTACTTCTATAAATGAAGACATAGATGTTGCAGCTTTTCTTTCCAATAGGATGAGTATGGATAAGAAGAAACAGAGGGTAGTGGTTACTAAAGCATACTACAAACATTTCAAATCAAAGGGACATAGCATAGAGAATTGTTTCCAAATAATCAAAAAACCTAGTTGATATAAAGGGAAACGAGTAATTAGGAAAGGAAAAGGAGATCCTAATGGACATTCAATCTCATATTGTGCATCAAAAGAGAAACAAATTGATTCACCTTTCAATTTTCACACTAATGACAAGGAGTGTTATGCAAGTACTTCAATCGATCCTATGTTGGTTGAGAATGTGTGTCAAGAAGTTATGTGGCTCATAAAGAACAAGCAATTTGAAACAGACAAAGTTACTACAACATCAAATATGATACATTCCTCAAGTATTACTTCATTCACAAACGATTGTTTTAAAGCTATGAATATTTATTGTGGTTCATAGATAGTAGATATCGGTGCCACCGACCACATGATACCCTTATCTTCCTTAATGACAAAAGAACTCTTTTGAAACCAATTCCTATTAAACTACAAGATGGAAACATGAAACATGTAATAGTTATTGGTACTATTCACATTTTGCCAAATCTCACACTGCATAATGTGTTCTTTGTTCTAGAATTTACCTATAGCTTTCTCTATGTTAGCAAACTTGTACATGACCTAAAGTTAACTGTGACCTTTACAACCACTTCATGTAATTTTCAAGACCAGACAACTAATTCCAATGTAACTACAACAAATGAAGTATGTAGACTTTATGTACTAAGTCCTAAAGCTACTGTCGGATGTTCTTCTTGAAATGTGACAATTTCTACTATAACTTCTTTACATCCTTGTAATAAGCCTAGTCCAGTAGAACAACTACATGCTAGATCAGGACATATTTCACATTCAAAATTGCAGCATCTTGATCTTTATTCCTTTCCTTAGTAGAAAAACTTCTATTGTTTTACTTGACATGAAGCTAAAATGCATAGATTGCCTTTTCTACGTAGTGGCCACAAATCACTCTTTGCTTTTCATTTGTTACATATTGATTTCTAGGGTTCTTATCGTGTTACTTCAATCATTAGTGCAAATTACTTTGTCACTATTCTTGATGATTTTAGTAGAAGTACTTAGACATACATGATAAATAATAAAGCTCAAATTGTCCTTGATAAATTCAGCAAATATGTTCATAATCAATTTGATATCACTCCCAAAGTTGTTCGTATTGACAATGGATCAAAATTCCTATCATCCATGTGTCAATCCTTATTTGATAAATTAGGAATAGCTCACCAATGAGATATGACCTATATACCTCAACAAAATGGGAGGGTAGAACATAAGTATCATCATTTGTTAAATACTACTAGAGCCCTTAAACTTCATGTGAATTTACCAAAGGAGCTCTAGAGTGAATGTGTACTCGCTACAACATATTTGATTAACCAAATGCCAATGGCTTTATCGGGTTGGAAAACACCATTTGAAACCTTATTTGGTTACAAACCAGACTACACTCATCTTAGAACTCTAAGATGTTTATGCTTTGCTGCTAAACATCTAATTCCTCATGACAAGTTAGAACCGAAAGGACTCAAGTGTGTATTTTTAGGATATGTTCAAGGACAAAAAGGATATAAAGTGCTTGATCTTATGAGTAAGACCATTTTTGTGAGTTGAGATATCATTTTTTTATGAACATATATTTCCTTTTTGTTCAGCTACTGATCCTACAGTAATAGATCTCTTACTGATCTATTCCTAATTCTGAATCTGCTACTTTGCATCCATATGTTCGGGTCAACACTTCACTATCAGGTCGGCCTTTCTGCTCGGCTCGGACATCAATCTTTCTATTCAACTCTGTACTCGACTGAGCTCGGTGACTTGCTTATCCAGGTAGGCTAGTTGGCATCCTGACCATTAGTCAGCTCCTCCTTTATCTTTCTACTCACTGGGCAATCCCAACAACTTCATCCATTGTATCAAATCATTACAGCTCCATAATGTCTCGAATGTCTCCTCTCAACCCAGTAATGATCTTAAGACCGGTCGAGTTAATGGTTCCTCCACTTCACAACGTATCATAAGCATTCAAAATTCTTGAACATACTCGTCAACGGTTCGGCCTTCTTGTCTCAACTCTTAAAACCGAGTGAAAGTATTTTGAAGATAAGTTTCTAACACGAATCTATTTCTGAATATTCTCTTCATCTCTAGCCAAGTATTAATCTCTCGGTATCCCTTTCGTCTCCTCAAGGTCTGAAAATTTTTCCACCACATGGCAGCATATCCGAAGAACTCAACAACAATAGTTCTCACCTTCTCATAATCCTCATACTGATAGTGATCAAACACATGCTCCACCTTCTCTTCCTACTCCAGGTATTATCAACATTCTTAGATCCATTAAAACTTGGAATTCGAAGCTTCACATGGTCGGATGCTCTAGGGACTCATACACACTTTTCTTCAAAATACTCCTCTTCTTCCTCATCTCCCATGCCTGCCAAATCAATCCTTCTCTTCATTTGTTTGCCTGCTCCTCCACCTCAAACAAGTCAAGTTAAGTTCTGACCTCTAATAGGTTAAGCAACTTATAAGATGTTTTGCACGACCTTAGTAGGTCGACAAGACAATGTATGAACAACTTGGGTTAGATCTATCAAGAGGTTAGCTACCTCATCAAATCTCTCGTCAGTGTTTCTGAAGGTTCCTTAGGACTGTCATCCATGGTAGACAACTCTACTATCATCACCAGTACCAACAGTCATATTCAAGTTAGTCATTTTTTTTTCTCACAGATTCAAAACTCAAACAAACGCTTCAGGTAATTAACAGTTAACAACACAGCACTCAAATGAATACAATAACTTGCTTTTGTTTCACACATGCAAATAGAGTATAATAGAACTTCAAAAACACACATCAACTTGAACAAAACCTCCGCTCTAATACCAAGATGGTACGAACCATAACCAAGAATAGATAAGGCCGGTCGCTAGATGAGTCTAAGCTTGTAGAAAGCTTAGAAGAACTAATGGAAGAAAGTGCGAAAGGAATGAATGATGAATGAAAAAAAAAAAGCAAAACCTACGAATAGCTCTAAAGGATATGATGTACCAATGGAACTTCCAAAAACTTACGGCACAATTTGATATGACACACAAATCAATATGATAAGGTTACTCACCACCTAGCCTTGATCAAGGGTTAGGATAAGAGTGATGCCGAGAGTAAACAAAGTGTTTGCGCAAGGAAGAAAATACTCAAGTGTATCAAGGATGATCTGATTCTCACGGTTACAAGTATAAGAGTATTTATACCCATAAGTTAGAGCAACTTACCTAAAAAAGAAAAGACAAAAAGGGCATTTCCTAGGAAAGTAATGGACAAGATACAAAAGGGTAAAAATGAATATACAAGAAAAACAATCATTGGTACAATGGATTCTACACATGATACTATACACGTAGCGATGCTATTAGCGAGGTTGTTAGAAGATGCGGACAAAAAGTACGAACAGCTGACTTGTCTGAGCAGGGATAGCTTAGTCAGTCTAAAGTCCCTCTTTCTCGACTTCTTAGCTAGGAAGATACCAAGTAATTGGTCAGCTCAAGCGTAAGTGAGTATTCTTATAAGAAGCTTTGTATTTTATTTCTATCACGTATAAGATTAGAAGTTAGTTATAACTAATTTAGAGTCTTTAGTTAGTTATAGCATAAAGCTTATTGTATATAAATGTTTGACAGAGGGAAATAGAATTTGGATAGTCATTTTCTCCAACTAATGGTTTTGAATACTATTGTCTTCCTTTGTATCCATAATATACAATTGTGGAGAAGCTTTTCAATGTATTGAATTCTAATCAACAAACTCAATAGCACTTTTGTTTAATAAGATTCTTAAACTGTCCATTTTGTCTTATAAAGCATTAGGTAACTTTAATAAAATTTGAAAAATTCTACTAATAAATCTCAAGAAAAACTTCAAAAGTGCATATAGAATGATGAACTAGGATACAAGATCAATTTTGAAAGGAGTACGGAAAAAATATAAAAGAATAAAAGTACTTTAGTCCTAAAAGCTTCCACCAATGTTTAATTTAGTTTAGAAAACTAATGAAATATTTATGTAAATAGTAAAATACTTTAATGCTTGTGAACTCAATTTGTATGGCACAATGTAGTGTTACATTCAACTTTTCATGTGGTAGAAACTTGCAAGCTATAGAAAGTTGCATTTATGATCCACAATACATTAAAAGAAAGAAATATTTTTATCTCAAACTCCTGAAGTATCAATTTGTTTCAATCTAGAAAATAACCAAACAATGAATTTGGAATAGCAACATAAAATTTATAACCACCATAATAGTCAGAATTTATATAATAACTAAAGAATCAATACCACATGCAAAATTAAGTACATCTATAGTTCAAAGTCATATGGTCATCCTCACATCCAAGATAGTCATTAGCTATCAATCTCTTGCAAATCGCTCATTGTTGAACAAAATATCTCAAACTTGATTAAGCCACAAAATCAATAATGAAAAATTGCACAAAGCACATAAGCATTTCATGCCACACACATGTCTAAACAATTAAACTAATGTGAAGGCAAATCGCAAGCAACCATAATTCCTAGCCAGTTATCTTATTTTAAGAAGGCAATAGCCAATGTCCTATAATACAACAAGAGTCTAAGTATATTAAGTGCAACGTCCTAAGACCTGAGTAGCTACAGCCCATTACGTATCAATATCAAGATACTAATACATAAAGGCTCAGGACCTGCTACTATCTTCAAATACATTAAATGAACAAACCACAAACCACATCAATAGTAAGGGAATCGCCAAGTCACAACGTAGGCAAATTTATAAGTCTCATCTTACAACATCAATAAACACACTATAAACTATGGAATCTGTTATGCCCGTACGATCCAATCTATTTAATAAATATTAATTGAGTCTCACTTGCTCCTACTACAACGCTCCATAGAACCTTAGTCATAATAACATTAAAAGTCTACACCTCCAATATAGACATAATATAATGCTAATGCGACTCCGGGGGTCATACACACAGAGAAGCACCACAACGAACGAATCGAAAACAAAACAAAAAAGAAACTAGCAAACTCAAGCAGCTACCGAATAGATATAACTCACCACTCGATCCGACTCAGCTTATAATTCGTCGAATATGACTTATTGGTCCAAACTGAAAGGTCACTCACCATTACTCCTTACTAAAGGAAATAGATAAGAGATAACAAGAACACTAAGGTTGCTTAAATAAGTAATTTTCTATATTGAAAAGGATCTGTGTCATACAAGGAAAGTGGGGGTTTATATACTAGCCCACTAAGGTTATTCTATATATATGAAAAGACAAAAAGGGGGTATTCTACACTAGGTTATATATAAGACATACTAAAAAGGGTAAAAAAAACAAAGAATATACTATACAGAAAAGAAAGAATAATTCTAAAACATTGTCTCAGAAGACACGTGTTGCTTGGTGGCTAGACATCTGAGATATGATACAACATATGCAAAAACAAGAATGCGTTACAGTTAGGGGCTGACCTAATCTGAGTTAAGTCGGGAGCCAATTAACCTAACAAAAGGTTAACTGTCTTGAAGTTAGACACCAGTGGGTTAGGTTGATAGCTCGGCCCAGCTAGTTCTAGGCCGTCTTTTAGATTAGGATTTTGCTATTGGGCAAGAGCATGTCGGACACAAATGAGGATCTGGGAGACAGGTCGATAGGTAGTCAGATTGGGATAGGAGTCCCCATCTCGATTATGGCTTAGAGCTAGTATTTTCCGTGCAAGCTCTTGAAGTTTTCTAACTCAACTTCTTATGATCGGTCTAGGAGGTTGATTCCAATCAATTACACATGTAACTAACAAATCCTCTTACTATTCCTTGTAATAAGTATGATCATCATTTTCCACGTCATATACCAAGTCGTATCCTACGTCGTCATAGTAGTCTTAATCTCTTGAATTATCTGCATCTAAAAACATGGTCCCCAAAGGGTTAGCAAAATTCCTTAGTACACAAGTTACACGATCATAAATGCATGAGTAAGCATACTCAATATCACAAACAAATGCAAAACATGCTTTCAACAACTAGTTATTCTCTTCATTAAAGTCCAACATGCAACACAACTTTGGTATGCCAAAGCTTACGATAACTCATGACCCCAAATCATATAAGTATCATATACTTTATACATATTTGGTATTGAGTATTCGTCAACACCCTAGAATCATTTACATGTTAAAATCTAACCAGATTAACTCGATAAGCAACTCCAATCAAGACAACACCACTTATAAATCCCTAAGTGCCACCCCAAGATCACCAGTAGTCCCAGTCCCTTAGGTCTAGCCAAATACACTTAACACATTAAGCATTTAAGGCCGAATAGAATTATATTCATTTAATAACTAAACTAACAAACACATTCGACAAGCATATAACCTCATACTTGAACCAGTAGTCTTGTACAACACTTGATTCTCTAAACAACTTGTATCAACTCTAGAAATTGAGATAAGATTTGTGTTTCATTGAATTTTAGGTCTCTTTTCCCATATTAAAGCCAAACTTAAGTTATCTTGGTTCAATTCCTATTAAACTTTAACTTACTATTAGATGGTTTTATAAGTGTTTATTTAACTATTAAGGGTTAAATTCTAAGTTATTTTGGGTTAAATCATGTTTTGGTTTGATAAGAATAACTTTGGAGTTGAAAAATACATTCTTTAGGTGATTCTGATCAACTATCGTTAGGAAGGCTATCCTTTGGAACTTCAGGACAATTCCTAGGCAACTACGCGCTGATGTTCATCTTCTTTGACAAACATCCAAGCCAAAAGTAGAAACCAACTTCTAACCTTTTAAAACTTATTTTACACTTTCTTAATCCTTCCATAAAACCAAGAAAATCCTTTCTAAACCGTTATCTTTCAAAATTATCACTTATTATGTAAGAACCGAATCATTAAGGAAACTTACTTGTGAAAATGAACCTCTTTAAGAATTGTCTTCTTTTTTGTTTTCTTTGAAAAAAAATCCATATAAGATAATTGTGTAACATCAACAATCCTCAATTTAATCACATTGCTCAACTCTTTCCCACTCCAAAATGTCTAAGTTTACATTTACTCTTTCAAGAACTTCAAGTTTCTCTATCAAACCCAACAAAACGATCTATTTTTTTGGTAGAGAACTTATGTCAAAATGATTACAATCATAAAGTTCGAAAGGGAAACTAAGGAAAATGTTGTAGTAATCTCCCTTTTCTAATTCTTCCCGTGATTGGAGGGTTGGAACTATTTTAGTTTCCAGAAAAGTTACATAAGGAAGGAGAGAGAAAAAAATACATGTTTTATTTTATATAAGTACCCCTTCCCTCAACCATTATGTCTCTAAACTTTTCTATAATGAGTTTGCCCTCATCCATTCCATGAAATCCCCACTTTACCGTCTTCTTTTATTATTATTCCTTTATTTAATAATCATCATTTTTTTAAGTAATTATTTTTTTTTTCTATTATTACATTGAGAGTTCAAGAGTCAAACCATCCCATACTGAGTTCACCTTCAATATCAGCCATTAGTAGCCCGATCTACTACTAGACATCGAACACAACATCTCATATCACTATGATGACCCATTAAATAGGTTCATCCCAAATTTCCAATCCACATGAGTTGCAATTATTCCATATTCATAACATGGTCGCCCAATACCTAAACTACCAATCACTTCAACTCAAATATTCAATCCTCAATAGGTAATAAGCACCCAATCTGTCAATTGCTGATTTAGATTTCCATCCTTTTCATAAGCATTAAGAACAAATGCAGTTTTGAAGTCAAATAGTTATATCATTAGATATCTAGTCCTATAGGCACAATTAGCAAACAATAGTTTCTCATGTGTTTAGAATCAGCTTGACAACATGAAAGTTTTGAGCTTTGAATGAAACCCTATTATTTGTTTAGCAAATATTCCACTAACACCTTAACTATGCTAAAAAAATCACTTCCTTAATCACATGCTCTTGTAAAAGCTAATTGACAGCAGGTGAAATTAAGTCAACCAAATTTCCTAATAAAGCAAAGTGGTCCGCTTTTGAAACTACTTAAGCACTTTTCCCCTAGCCCCAACGTGTTCAACATAAATGAAATCCAGTTGATCACATTAGCAAGATGGTTAACCACTTTGGCCTTTATACACCACTTTTTGAGATTTGGATCCTCTCAATTTACACCCTTAAAATATCGAAATGTATAATCAATAGTTGAGAGCACAATGAAAAAGACAACATCATGATAATATCGCAAAGTGCTTTAGAATGGAAAAATCACACTAGAAGGTATCAATATTTAGAAGTGAGTTCAAATAGTGAACCAACATTTCAAAAAATTTAACTAAAAGATCAATATTTTAGTAAGAAGTTAAAATAAGTAATCATCATTATAACATTGTTAACTTTGTCTAACATAACTATTAAATGACACATGGTATTGACGTGACTTACACATAGTGTATACATAGTGCTTATATATGTATTTAAATAATAAATAAATGGAAAAAAAAAACTTTAAAATATTTTTAAAAAGTACTAAAACAATGAAGAAAATTTTAAAAAATAAAAAATATATAAAAAACTAGAAAAATAAAACACTAAATAATATAATTTGAGTATAATATATATAATAATATAATCAAATTAAATTAATAGAAAATCAAAATTTGAAAAAAAAAATATAAAAATTCAAAAACAAAAAAAATAATAAAACTGGCCACTCCAAGGGCAAAGGGTGTTCCTATTTTTTGAATTTTTTTTAAGTTTCTAATTTTTTTATTAATTTATGTTAATTATATTATTATCTATTATATTTAAATTATATTTTTTATTTTTCATGTTCTTATATTTTTTTAATTTTTTTTTTTCAAAATTTTCTTAATTTTTTTGTATTTTTTAGTTTTTTCTATTTATTTATTATTTAAATACACATGTAAGCACTATATATATATCATGCATGTGCCACATGAGCACCATGTATCACTTAATGGCCACGTCAAACGAAGTTAATAATACTATAACAATGATTTGTTACTTTAACTTTTTACTGAAACGTTGATCTCTTATTTAAATTTTTTGAAATGTTAATCTATTTTTTAATATACTTCTAAACATTGATATCTTTTCATATAACTCTTTGATTTTAAAAATTTAGATAATTTTACCCATCGTTATATAAATCGTAGAAAATTAAGATGAAAAAATTGAAACGATCCATTTTCCACTCTTCATCCCCTCTTATTGGTGAAGTGATTTATATTACCCCTGACTTTAATATTATACATTGGATACTGCGTGCAGCAACCAAATATCATACCCGAAAGTAATCGCATATAAGATGAACTATCCAACAAGCCTTGGAAAATTCAAGACTCCGTTAACAATTGAAAAAAAAAAATAATTTAAGATTTCACTTGAGTAGGAACAAAAGTTAATCAAAATTAGCCCTTAGCTCTCCTAAAAGTAAATTATCACGCATAAGTATTTGTTAAATTATAAAGGATTAATTACAAATACATAATCTGTGTTTTGGTATTTTTGCAAATATCTAACCTATGGTTTTTTTTTTTTTTTAACAAACACATAACTAGTAGTTTTTAAATTTTTTTTTGTTAATCTCATGTAAAGGACACGTGTCGGGCTCTTGATGGTTAGATCTGTAATTAAATAATTTTAAGTTATTATATTAATAAATAATATTTTTTAAATAAATATATTAAATAAAAACGGAAAATAAATGTGAAACATGTCGGGAATCCAGAACCTTCAATTTCGTTCCATTTGCCATGAATTAAAAACAACCCTGCACTCTCTCTTGCTAGAACGTTTTGGCGACCTATCCAACTTCTCTTTAGGTTTTCTAACTCTACACTTATTGTTGAAACAAGATATTAGGGTCTTTAGGTTTCTAGAGATCCGTGGATTAAGAAAAATTTAAACTTTTGTTACAATTCTTCACTGAACCTTTAGATCGAATGGTTAAATTTTAGCTTTTAGTTTGATCAACGAAAAGACTACCGTGACACCTAACTTGCAACCACCACCACATTGGTGTTGCCCGCCACAAAGTAAATCCAAGTCGATGAACTCGTGTGCTCCAATTATCACCAGGATGCACCAACAAAGGCCAATTCCATCCCCCTATCGATGTGTCAATATGTAATCATCGCATAATAGCTGCCATGTCAATAAGGTTTATCTTTGATGAAGGCCAGTGATCCATCACATGTACTTCAACCAAGAAGCTCCAAATCATCACACAAGAATATGTAATCGAGTCTTAATAATAATAGACTCTTAAGATAGCGTTACGATTGTTTCTATTTTCCCCCCTTTATTGTCAGTGTTTTTTTTTTTTCTCTCTCTCTCTCTTTTATTTAATTTATAAATAATTATCAATAATACAATAACTTAAAATTATTTAATCATAAATTTATCCAATGCAGGATTGCCACTTGTCCCTAATATGAGATTAACAAAAGGTTAAAAAACACAATTCATGTGTTTGTCCTAAAAAAATTTCACAAGGCACCTCTTTATAAAACAAGATAAACATTTGTAATTAACCCAATTATAAATAATCACCGCCAAACGGTAAAAAATATCATTAAGCCTAATGAGTCAAAATCTGTGACTTCTAAAATATAGAAAGAAACGCTATTCCATAGGAAAATATTTTGAAAGCCGCCCCGACTGACGAGAATGTATTGAATGCTATATAAGTTGAAATATCCGCCATTATCTAATGCATCATTAGTAATAAATATGCTCTCCACATGAATCAATTTTAGTATTATTTCACAAGATATGATTCAGAAAGACCGGCACCACTTAAAATTCTTGATATATTTCGTTTTTTTTTTTTTTTTCTTTTTCTTTCAAATGCAAATTCCATGTCAATAATTTATACAAACTACAACAATATTTACATCATTTAGCAAAATTTTGCTCCATTAAAAAGTTTGCTTTTGCATTAGGTTTTATATACAAAATTCAATATAAAATTATAATGACTCAATCAAAACTCTACTTATTAAGAAACTGTTCACTTTGACATGATATACCATACCATTTCAACCGTTGGTATAGTAATCTCCCTCTCCTCCTCCTCCCTCTCCTCTCCCCTCTTGCCTTTTCTCCCTTGAGCACGTTCAACTTTGAAGTTTTTATGAACTTCATACAACTACATCAAAAGACGTTTCAATAATTAGACTATCACCACTTTCTATCTAAAAGATATTACAATCTATCCACTTATAAAACTAACATTCTCATGAGTTTTGTTACAAAGATTCAGAGACATACTAAATATGGACTTCACCCTTCCGACTAGTGATTTGATATCACTTTGTAAAGATCTGATCGAAACTCCATAAATTAAAGTATTATTTGATTTAATACGGTACATCACATCAGTCGATACATCAAAAAAAGTTTTAAAGATTAAAATTATATCATCTTCTATTTAAAGAATACTACAACAAACATCTACAAATATTATTTCGCTTTTTTAGAGTACGGAAAAAGATTATGATTCGCTTCTAAACAACGAAAGAAGTTTTACTAGCTTTTTTTTTTTTTTTAAATAAGACTTAAAATACTCACAGTTGACAACATGTATTCTCAACATAGAAACGCCTGTGCATGATTTTTTTTTTTTTTCTTTTTGAAAGGTGAGGGAATGCCTTCATTGGATCGAAAAGAAAAATAAGCAATTTTAATTTTTGATACACCTAAAAGGGTGATAAGATGGCATCTTATCAATTTTAAGAGAAATAAATCGGTAGTATTTTATTTCTGATATTTGTTACATTAACTTAAAAACGATTCATTAGTTGAAGCTTCTATCAACCCAATAAATACGTGGAAAGCCGGGTCTTGAAAGCAGGACAAAGTGAGCAGAGGTTTATACTAGAATGTTGGTCATTAAATAGTCAAACGAAAGCCTACTTCTTTCAATCCATCGAGGACTTTTGTGTTCAAAAGTTGTCCGTTACCTTTTCTTTGGGGGAATATTGGTGGGAAAGTTCGGTCACCAGCTCCTTTCCTTGACCAATCAAACAAATTTACATTGACTCCTACTCAATTTGTTTATACTTTTAAAAGCATTATGCACATTTATTCTTACAGAGAGAGATGATAATAACTAGGAAAAAAAGGGGGAAGGGTTACAGACCCTAGTCCACGTTGAGCCCATGAGCACATGCTTGCGTCCTTCTTGTCAAAAAAACGAGTGCCACGAGATGTTGATTCTTGACAAGTGATTTTCACATATTTTCTTCTTTTTCAAAGAAGACAAAGGTTCATAAATATCTACCCCAAACCTATAGCCTATAGGCAGGTGCACTAAGATTGTTTCAAATTCCATAGTTGACACATGATGTCTGAAGGAAACCGATCGATTTAATTTGCAACCCTAGATCTTACCTGACCTATGCATCGCAATTTGAAAAACAAAAAAAAAGAGAGAGAGAGAGAGAGAGAGATGATATACATGAAACAATTTGTTTTAACTTAAATTAGAAGAAACAAAAAGCATAGTCTTAAATATTAAGGATAGTGAATTGCAAATACACCCTTCAAACTATTAAGTAGATGCAAATATATTTCCCAAAATCTCAAAATAAAAATTTCGTCTTTCTATTATTTCTTTATAAAATACACATATATACCTTAAACTATTGCTAAATCCTGAAAACATTGCTATTTATGTCCTTTTAGGGATACTTTAAGGATTCTAGTTTGTATATTTATAATCATCCCTTTAGGATATTTGAATCAATGCCACTCAAATACACTAAAGTACCTCAAGCATTCCTAATTCTAATTCCTAAGTCCTTATAACCAAAACAAGATTTTCCGTATTACTCCAATGTTACCACAAACCAAGCTAAGATCAAAGAAAAAATCAAGAACCAGAGTTTCCAAAACTTTCTCTCTAAGTCCTCAAACCATCTTAGTTTCTCCTAATATAAAACCATGCTTAAGGATGAAGCTCATAAAGAAAAAATTAACGATTATTTTAGGATAAATTAAGTGGATTACTTTAAGTAATTACAATTTAAGAACTAACTTAGGGCTATAAACAAACAAGATGAAATATAAGATTCGAAACGGGTTTGAGTAAGTTTAATCTAAGCTCATAAACTTAATTGAATGGACTTTGAGGAGCTAAGTAATGGATTTGTAGTGCATTGCTCTACTTAGCAACTTAAATGTAAAGTTTAGGCTAGAAGAGTAGTTAATCATGAAGGGACGGCGTTTTAAGTTTATACGATTTCTTGTTAACCTAGAATCAATTCGAACTCTAGTTATACCAACCAAATGAACCAAACTAGTTGAAGTAAGAATCAAATTTGGAGAACCTCAATATGCTAAATTGTGAAAAACATTCAACCAAACTCATCAAATCTTAGATTCTTAGCCTTGACATAATTTGGCCAATTGAGCTATACTTCAATAAATTAAAGTAAGCAATTTGTGATTAAATAAACCCATTGAGGAAGTCCAATTGGATGAACTCCTAGATAAGTCAACCAAGCTCCCCATTTTTTAATACAAACTCTTACATAGATTCTAAATTAATTATATATGTTTGGCAAATAAGTTTAATGGTTTTCAATATGTTATAAGTGATTAACCAACTCCCTTTGGTCATTTTTTTGCTCGTGTTTTAATTATAATTTATGGTATAACATTGGCTAACCTTTGGTGGAAACTACACGAAAGAAGGAATGAGTCTATTGGATTGGACTAAAGTTAGGAATCATAATTTTAATATAGGGCAAAGTATATGAAGCGTGCATCAATTATTGATGGTTGCTAAAGTGGAAGGTAATATTAAGATATAATGCCTCGGTAGGACACAAGATACCTACTTCTAGTCCAGGGGTAAATACACAAGTTACGACTAATCACTAATGGCCATTTAGAGTAGACTGGATTTTGCTAGCATTAGTCACCTATTCCTAATGCAAGATAGAATGCTAAAGGCATGGATTGAATGTTGATAGTCTTGAAATCAATTGCAATAGGAACATATAATGGCTCGATAGGATGCAAGATACCTACTCCTTACGTAGGGCAATGTCCATAGGTTATGAACTAATAAACAAATGGTCATTTAAGTGAATTGGGATGAAGGGAGGAAGTAACTCGAAGTTATGGGATTAGCATCAAGGCATATACCATATAGGCAAGTCATGGATCATCTATCAATGGTTCACATGGGCTAAGAAATCAAATTAAAGTGGTTACTTCAAGCATTATAATTACTTTATGAGTGATAGGATAAGAGGTCATGGATTGGCTATTAGAAACTAGATCAAGCTAAGAACCATAATGGAGCAACTTTTAACATTAAGTATAAACAAAAAAGAATAAACACAAATATAAAATGGAATCTAGATGTGATTGTGCTTAATTATGCTTTCCATATCCATTTATTATGCAATACATGTGACATGAATATCGAGTATATTTATCATTGGCAAATACCATAAACACCCAGTGTACCTTTATTTTAACATGCATAGTGAGTTTGTTACATTTTCCAAATATAAGACATCTCAACATCACAATTCATATATGTGAATGAATATATCCCGATGTGATTCATAGCCCTGTAATTAATAATATCACTATGAAGCAACAAAGGACATAGTGATATCTGTTTATTTCATTAAATTGGTTTTCATTCTCCACACACAGCTGAGCCTAAGCATTACTTCTAGAACTGAGGCTGTCTATTGACATCGCCCTATTAGCGGAATTCCATGTTGATTTACTTGCGAGTTACGACACCTAAGAAAGAAACAAAAAGAGGAGAAATGGGAGTCCAAAAACTAATCAACAAACGGTGACCATTTCCACGGTAAAAATTTTAGCAAAAACAGAAACCTTGGACTTGTCCTATACGGAGTGGGGCAGCCCACGTGCAATAAACCTGACAGAGCCGTGCAATTCAGTACCGTTGGGAACCATGGAAGATGGAGGATATTTATCGTTTAGGAAATTCCATGGCAGTGACATAGGATATTTACTCTGCATGCTTAAATATATAAATTCGTAGTTTTTATTTCGTATGATTAATTATTGAATATTATAATTTTCTTATCAAGAATGCTAAATGAAGCTTCCGAATACTTGCAATTAAAATTCTTTTTCATTTTAAAAAGGATTGTATTGAAAAAGTCTAATCATATCAATAGATTGTAAATCGATTGGGAAATTATATTTTGATTTAAACAATTACTTTTTACCAGTTTTTATTCGAGTAATTTGTTACATGTCAACATTGAGCTTAGTTGAATAGCTTTCTTTTGTTTTATGATTTTTTTAAAGTAAGTATAATTATTTAAAAAAAAAAAATCAAATGCATGATTTGAGTGTACGTTGACGATTATTCATTTTGTTAATTGCTTTTTCAATTTTTTAATCAACTATGCATTATCAACATGTGAGAAGTGGGGTTATATATATTGTGTAAAGTGACATCTAACTTTAAATTAAAGATATGTAATTTTGAGAGTACGTTACGATTTACACAATTACGTATTGGATATTAGATTGATGATTAAAGAAACCCTTGCCGCAACTAAATTCGATATTTGCAATACTCATCGTTGAAACTTTAACAATTAAATCATTAAACATCTTATATACCGTGTCTTACCCAAAATATATATATATATATATATGTATATATCTTATACACAGTGATCCCATCTGAAGGAAAAAAAAAAGGATGCCTCGAATTCTAAAAATAATGTACTATACCTTTTGTAGAAAGTAAATATCACAAAATTTCTCCTTTATTGTCGTATCAAGTTAATTTTTTTTAATCAAAATGCACCTATAATTTTTCTTAGGTCAATTCATCACGATTTAACATGTATTAATCGTTAAAATGTCAAACAAATGAAGAAAAATCCCAAATCTTGCATGAATCCATTTAAAAAGATAGTTACAACTTATATTTATAGAAAAGGCTAGGGCGCTGGGCATATTATCTCGTAAAAGGACAAATTCTGAGGTGCCAATATATTTCAAGGGTGCAAGTCGAGATGACCAATAATTTTGATAGCTTTGAAGAGATCACCCTTATATAGCCTTTGTTTTATGTGGTAAATAGACACAGAATGCAATCCTGATTCTAGATTTGATTTCATTTCCTGTGTCTAGATGTGACTTGCAGTGTTGTAACTAATAATTCTAGTTGAAATTTTTTGTTTTAAATTTTAAGTGGGAGAATTGGGATTCCATTCCACTTTTTGAAAAAAAAAAAAAAAAACATCTTTACCTATTATTTTAAGTTAAATCTCTCTCTCTATATATATATATTTGTATATATGTATTATGACATATATGTACTATAAATAATTACTATATACTTGTCAATAGTTGTTTCTAAACATAGCCCCAACTTAAGTCGTTCTTTATCGCCCATAAGCCAATCTATGCCTATGTTGACCTCTCTTAAGCTAGCTCTCCCAAAATGGCTCTAAAAAAGCAAGCATAACCTTTAGACTCCATAAGCCACAAACCTCTCGATACAACACGGCAACATTTGTAAGTCCTTGATGGAAGCCCATGCACTCATCTATGTAGTGCTTACCATTCATTAAATGGAACATAATGGATAGAGCTTCCTTACAAAGGCCTTCATGGTCTAACTCTACGCCACCCATAAAGCATTAAATGCAAAAAGATAAACACGAGACCAAAGTCAATCATACCTCAATTGGACCAAAAGATGTTACCAACTTCGAGCCCTCAAAAGTCAAAACAAGATATCCTAGGTTATAAGTTATGAGTTAACTAAAATGCTAGTCCTATTTATAAATAATCTATTCCATCTTTTAGGTAAGAAGAAGAAGGGAAAATATAACCCAACATACTCTCTTTCTCAAGTAGATTTTTACTTTCCATCACTTGAGACTAACCTAAAATCTTAAACATCAAAGCGGTCTCGTTAAATAACTCCTGACTGTTAATCTATTCATGATTCCTTTGTTTTGTAGGCTCATTATGCCTTTTTGAAAGCCTTGCAATATAATTACTCTACTAGCTAAATCCTAAGATGAGAATACTATACATTATTTACTATATTGCATATTTTACATGATATATTATTGAATGTGTTATATGTTGTCAATATACATACATTGTGTTGAACCAACAATATAAGATTTGTGTGTTTATGTGTTTGTGTGTTTGCATATATGTATATTTATATGTTCTAATCAAATATAATATATTAAAGGCAATATATATTTAAAGATTATTGTATATGTCAAAATATATATCAATATCTATTATTTGAACCATTTATACGAAAAGGTACTACAATATATTATCTAATATTTTTTTTTCCTACACTATAAATCGTAGGCATGTGTTCCAATTTACTATAGTATATTTAACACATATACATGTACATATTATATGTTAGGGTATTATATGATATACATTATTTCAATGTAACAAACTACTAGAATTGGATTGTAGTCCTATGATTGTTAAAATTATAGGAAATTAAAATTACCATTTGACTTTCGATTCCATTTTATTTTATTTCAAATTATTTTATCGCTAGCCATTTTTGCATATAACCAAACGCAACATGTTATACATAGAGCACAATCCAAGTATATTTTGAAGGAATGAAAAAATAATAATAATAATAATATCAAGATTAATAGAGAGTGACATCGATTATTTTATATAATTTCGTGCCAAAATTTCTCCATTTTTATTCTCTTTTAAGTTTCCCTAGTGATTAATATTGTGTAAAACTTTTAGTATTGGTAGCTAAGCATTGACTAAATAGTTGTTTCTCATCAAAATTTCAAACACGCTAGGAACAAGAAGGAGTAGAATAAGATTGCATATTAGCTAGATTCTAAAATTCAATGTCTAAAGAAATAAATAAATAAATTTATATGTTCTATCTATTTTTATATTAGGCCTTTCGCTTTACATCGTGAGTCACAGGTAAAGAAAAAAAGGAAGAGAAATGGAAAAATACAAAAGAGGATGGTTTCTTGTACCCGCTTTTGTCGCTGATTTTTCTGATTCTTCTGCGCTAGTTTGGTGCATATAGACATAGACTTAGTCCAAAGATATGGATTTTCTCTGGCTATTTGTTTTGGCTTTTTGTGCTTTTTTTCCAACACCTTCCTCCTAGTACTCGTAGAAGGAAAAAATATATAAATATGTCCGGTTGATGGGTATTCTTAAAGATTAGTTAAAACGTACAGGAAAAATTATAAAAAAATTCTTAATATTTTATGTTTTTAAGAAGTAATTTTTTATTTTTTTTATTTAATTTATTTTAGTTCACAACTTTTTTAAGTTATATCAAATAAGTTTTTTATTAAATTTTTCATTACTATGGATATGTATCGAGATATAATTAGTTAACATAAATATAAAAAAGTTTTTAATATTTATCTGTATATACAAATCAGTTTTAAATTTTTTTATTTAGTTCATTGTAGTCTTCAATGTATCATATATAACGAAAAAATTAATAGAGAAATTTTTTTATAAATTTATTAAAATGTTGAGAATTAAAATAGTTAAAAACTTATTCTTATATAGATAAGCGTCAACTTTTTCCAAACGTTTAAGAAGATTATGTTTAATCTTTTTGGAATAGATTATGCACTTCACGGAAAAGCAAGTATATAAAGGGATGTATAAAAAAAAAAATTAAAAAAAAAAATTCTTAATCTCTGGTGGGTAGAAGAAAGGATTTTCCTATATAAATAAAGAATAAAGCAAGATGGGTATAACAGTGACAAGCGCACCTTCTTATAAAGACATACAAGAACCCCTCAGACAAAAACCCCCCCTCCAAAAACTCACACTCACACAAATTCTCTCTCCTCCTCCTCCTCCTCCTTCCCCCACCCCGTTTCCAAGTCCACTGAAGTAGCATGGACAACCATTGTAGCCCTCTTCTCAGCTGGTCTTGCTACAACCAAGGCAGGGTAATACAATCTTCTTCTGTTTTTTACTTTATCTTTCATTCTTTGTTCTTCTTTTCTTTTCTTAAATTGCTACAAACTTGGTGCAAAACTTAGATTGCTCTTTAGTAAAAACGAAGAGTAAGGCTAAGCCTCAGTTCTGTTTTGGCATGGTCATTGCACTTTGCCTGTAATGAAATAGGTTGGATTCCCCTCTCCCGAAGGTTAGGACAAGCAAAAGCGTAAATGCTAATTTGTCCACCCTGTCCTAACTCCCCCACTCGCCCTCATGTGGCATTTTTCATCCACTTAATGGGTGGTAATTTGGCCTACACAGATTGCCACTCTTGCTTACAAAATACATTTTCTCTAGATGCTGTATTTATCAGATTTTCATTTTACACATCCTTCATTAAGAGTACTAATTACACGTGTATTTGGTGTAATTTGGTCATTCAGAGCACGGAAGAGCTCAGGCATTCTCTTTTATGCACTATCCTGGAGCTAGAGAGCACAAAGCTAGCAGTTCAAGAAGAGCTGAGAAAGAGAGAAGATGAGCTGATCCACCTCAAAGAATTGCTAATCAAAGCAATTAGAGAAAGAGATGAAGCACAAGACAGGTGCCAAAGGCTTCTCATGGAAAAACAAGTGCTTCAACAACAACATCTGCAGCAGCAAAGCCTGACAGTGACACTTCCTGCAACAACAAAGCATCCTCTTTCGGGGACTTCAAGCATTGAAGAGGAACCCCGAAAAGGAGTTGACTCCCACAATGCTTTATCTTCATCTGATTGTGAAGAAAGCATTGTCTCATCACCTTTCATGGACCAAATTCCACAATCATCTCTACCACCACCGCCACTTTCCCATCAAAACATCGAATTAGTCCCTGAAAAGCCATTACCTGAGAAAGGTAAGCTTTTGCAGGCAGTGATGAAAGCCGGTCCTCTCTTGCAGACACTACTCCTGGCAGGACCGCTACCTCAGTGGAGACACCCACCACCACCACTTGAGACTTCTGAGATTCCACCGGTAACAATTCATTCACCTCCACCAGCAATGCAGACACCGGCTCCAGCAATAACACCACCACCACTTTTTGTCCAAGGTTCCCTCATCAATATTACTGGCAACGGCAACGGCAACAGCAACAGCAGCATTACAAATTGTGGTAGAGTTAGCAGGAAAAGGAGCCTCTTTGAGGACTCTGCTTACCCCGCGGAGACAAAATTCCAAAGAGTAGTTCTTCACTGACCAGTGATAACTGCTGCTAGTGCAACTAATACAGCGGTGATTTTACTTTTTACTGATTTAGCATTAATTAGTTACGAATTTAGCCAACTAAAGATTAGGTTCGCTGAAAATGAAGACAGAGTCTATAGTTAAGGGAGTAATGGTTCCATGGATTGGGGTCACATCTAGCAACTCCTTCAATTAAATGTTTTGACGTATACGGGAAATGGGCCCTCACGTTAAAGGGAATGCTTTGTGACCTTCTTTTCCTAACTGTCAATACGAGGATGAAAGGGGTTACTAAAATTGAATAGTCCCAGAAACACTTGAACTATTTTCCGAGGAATTACAAGGTGGGTAGATGAGTGATCCTGCCATTTGTACAGAGGTTCAAACAGAAAAAAAGGACCCCCAACCCCAAGTTATTTTCCTTGGAGAGAAGGGTGTGATTGTTTCTCCAGGCTTAAGTTAGTGCTTGAGGTGAAATATTTTTTTCACCTGGATTTTATATTGACAGTCGGTAGGTAGTTAGACCTTTTGGGACTTAAGACTTTAAATAAAGTTTGATTTTCTCCGAAAAAAAAAGGGGTATTGTGAGATGCATGATGCAGCTCTAATACTGGTGCAAGTGTGAATTATGAGTGTGGTGTGGGTGTGTGACTTTTGTGTTTGTGCTTTTGAGAGAGAGAGAGAGAGAGAGAGAGAGGGGTGGGGGGGGGCGGGGGGGGGTGGTGGAGAGAGGGGGAGGGAGGGATGCATCAAACATATTGATGAATGATGAATGATGAATGATGATGATGATGATGATGATGATGATGAGTGCTGCTTTAAGGAGATTGGTATTGGCCAACAACCAGAAGGTTTAAGAGCCTTACTTGTCGGATTTGTGGAACCCACGAATCAGAATCCGGATCTACACCTGGTATCATGCATGATTATCTACAGCTTTTCTTAATGAAGGATGATTATTTTAGCATGATATGTGTTCCTTAGAAAATGAATTTACTCTTTTGATGTATTAAGTACTGCTAATGATCTAAGACATTGACCAATTGCACCTTACCTTTCTTTATCCTAACTTCATTTAACTTTGCCTTTTCCCTCCTGCTGTGAATGACATGAATGGGGCCATATATAAGTAATCAAAGTATTCGATAGCATCAAACATACCAAGAGACGCTACTGATCTAAAATTATCTACAAATATGTGGATACTAATTTCATTCCTTGCATCAAATGGATGCCATGCCTCACAAGTCTCGTTACAGTTAAGCCAGAGACCCAACTGATATGATTAATCCCAACGATTCCTCTAAAAATGCATGGATCATATTCGGGGTTAGTTAAATGATACAAACGACAGATCATCAGTATCACTTGAAACAACGCTCATGCCTACTAAGTCCCCTTCTGCCAGGTTGGCTAGCCGCAACTAATACAGCCAAGTAGCCAACATCGCTATGTATTTAGTTATCTCGATGTAAAGAATTAAATGCTGATTACGAAGAAGTCCCGTTTACCAAAAAAAGGATAGTAAAGACTGAAGAATTCATTCGATCAGGTCTGCCACCAAACTCATCATGAGGCATCAGCCAAGGCCCCGTAAGTGATAACCGTCTCTGAGAACAAAGTTGGGTGAAGTGCCGTTTCCTGTCTATTTATCTAATATAATACACATGCTAAAGCTTTTTTTCCCTCCATTTCTAGATGAAGCAGCCAGGAAAGTTCATTATAACGTACACAGCCAAAGATCTACTAAATTGCCCATTTTATGTAATACTTGATGGTGGGAGTGCAGGGCGGTACATATGGAACCTAGTGTATGTTAACCTTCTTAAATAGGGGAAAGATGGAACACACCAAATGAATAGCTCATCTTTATGCCATTTCCAGCAATTCGCCTCAGCTAATCAGGAATTTGAGGAGAATAGCTCCTGACAGATCCAAGGTTATGCCCTTTCGAAAATCAATTATTTGAAACGGTGTGAGTTTTATACTACCAATTGTGAAACAACTATAATACTGGATTTCTGAATTGTAAGATATCCGGTGCAACCAAGAAGAAATAGCTCGGATCATGACCACGTAAGCTTTTTAGACAAATTAGTACATATATCATTGCATTTGCACATAGCTGACAACTGACTTGCATTAAGACAACACAACAGACATCGACCTATCTTCTTTCTTTTCCTTCAAATTTGTTTACGATGAAAGCATTTGCACAGCATGAATCTATAGGAATACAACAAATATCGCAATTAACCTATCACAGCCAAACGGACTGCTTCCTAGTATATCTGAGGACCAAGTCCCACTTTATGATTAACTGTGCACCAGAAATAGTGTTGAAAATGTGATCCTTGATGAGAAATATCAGCCTGCGTCTGCAGCATCATGCGCTAGCCATTCACGGGATCAAATGAAGAGATTCAATCTACGCTTTTGCTCTAGCAATATTTGCACATCACACATACAGCGTCCCCTGACCTTTGCAGGTCTGTTGCATATGAAAATATAGTGAGATCAAGATATGCATCTCAATCATCTTCATCCTCTTTATTATTATTGGGATGATTGTTCTTTTGGGCGCTATACATCTCAGCAATCTGCACAAATAGGAGAAAAGGGAACATAAGAAAAATAAAAGGGCCAATAGATCATCAGAGTTCTGCATTTTTTAGAATTATCCCTCACCATTTCTGCTGATGTTCCTTGCTCCGGCATTTTGTCTTCACGGACACGAAGAAGGCGAGGAAATCGGAGAGAAATGCCCTTCACACAATAATTGGTAATATGTTATGGAGCAAATGCCAACGTACATTTCAAGAGCAAGAGGGAAAAACGCAAAAGTAATCAAAAGTGAAAGATGAATGCTTCTAAAATCAAGTTACCTTATCAGGATCCACAATGCCTACTGCAGCACGATGAACAGGGCTAATGGTTAGATCTGCAGCTTTCACCTCCCACACCTGTGAAATACATTAAATTGTCAGGGTCAATAATAAAAACATGGATCCAGCCCTTCAGCTGCTAGTGCTTAGCCTGCAAATGAGAGCAAAATCCCCAGCTGCAAGTTCCCCCTGAAGCCATAAAATTACAAAAATGGAAGAAGACAATGAATAATAAAGATAAAATCATTTTCAGATTCTGACCAGCAGAATGCCTCTTGCTTCTGTATTGACATAAGCAAAAGTTGAGCATCTTCTATATTATTACCACACAAGAATCTTAAAGTTTTGTACAGAAGTAGCAATCAAACAGCTAAAAGATTTACTTCCTACTGTTTGCACATCGAATATAATTAAATATGATCATTATAAATTGTTATGCAATAGCTTCTCTTTTTTTATTTCTTTTTTTTGCCCCCACACTTGGCTCAAGAGCAATAATTAAGACACTTGGTATAATTAAGCTTTCTAGGAAGTAAAATCTTAGCATTTGCAACTTAAATTTAGCTTGACCAGGAAAGAATGGGGAAACAAAGGAAAAAAAAATCTTTGAGAGGGAGGTACAATAAAGAGATATAAGGTTTTCTTTTCTACCTCAGTTGGTTCAAACCATACATCTGGAGAAAGTGTATCCGAAAATCGATAGTAAGACTGTATGACAAAAATGAACAAGTCAGAAGGTATAATGCTTCTTCTCTTTGAGGAATGAAATATATTCGACAACAAAGAGAACCTTGGGCTTTGGTATAACTTTAGAACGAAGACTGGCTGATCGCTCTTCAAGCATTGCCTCAGAGAACCCAGTACCTAACCAGCATTTGCAACGAATGTCAAGGATAGAGCACAATAAGACAAGTATATTATATAAATGTAGAGAGAAGAAAATGGTTGACATGGTAAATTTCCCTTACCAATTTTACAAATGCTTTGAAACTCTTCATTATTATTATCATAACAAGCCAGAAGAAAGGCACCATATACACCTGCATAAAGAAGGAAAAAGATGTGGGTAAGTCCAACACAGACTTGGTAAAAATGTACATGCCAATGTCCCAAGCCTAGAACACAAATAAGGCCAATGTGCCAATTGCATTGTCCAAATACTGAATAGCCAATGCAACAAGGGCAAATAAAAATTCCTTTTTTGGTTAGAGAAGGATTTTATTCATTTGCTTGCAAATACACGGAAGCATCATAAGCTAAAATGAAGGTCTCACTGGAATTTATTGGAAGATATACCTGTACGCTTTCCACGGCCATGAAAAGCAGCAATGGGCACCAAGTCTACTGAGTCGCCAATACTACAGGAAACATATGGTAAGAAAGTGATTTTGATGGAATGAAAAGGGTGACCACACACGAAATTGTACTTATTACCTGTCCATATAATCCTTCTTCAATTTTAACCAATTATTGGACCGCTTGGAAGGCTCATATGTAGCATCTTGGTCAAGAGTTTTGATAATCAAGCCTTCACAACTGCACTAGGCATGAAATAGTCATGATAAGGCGAAATTTTAATTGTACAACACCAAGATTTTTAAAATATGCATGCTCTCTGCATTCAGCTTCATATAACCATGGTGGGCATTGTTTCTACACTGTTAAAAGTTGAAAACTTTACTATCAATATATAAGCCAACCCCCATTTGCTAAGTTTCCACTAATTAGATTATGCAATTCCCTTTTATGAACTGTAGATGTCTCGATTAAAATATACAGCAAAAGAACAGCATTAGGTACACAACTGACATCAATGGAAACTAAGTGCTTTTTTATCCCTAATATACATCAACCCCAAATGAGTATAGCTGAGGATCACTCAACCTTATCTGGCGCTTGGATCAACACAATAAACCTCACTGAAGGCTAACACCACTTGCACTCTTCCATGATCAATGAAACTCTAGACCTTAGAGAAAGATGGGTTGTACAATCCTGGGAGGCAATATTTTTGGGACCTATCCAACTAGCCAGACCCAACAGGAAATGATCCAGTCCGACCACCCAACCCCAAATTAAAGACCAAGCTTTGGCACAATAGAAAATAAATCTTAGGTCTAACAAACCAACAATTAGTCCGTTCCAATATACTAGCCTGTCCTTGCTGGGGCTATTCCACATCTTGATCATCGTGCAATAGACCAAATGGATGTTCATAATCAAACCAGAAAGAGGATCATTTCCCTTCCCAATAACATTATGCCTAAATATGTTCACGACCCTTCCTCCAAAGATAAGAACAATCCACAACCACCTAGTAAGAGAACAGAATTCATTGTCAAGAACACTAAATATTCAAGGAAATCTTAAGCTAGAAAATTACAAGTGAGAAAATCCAAAAACTTCCAGCTTTTGGAGCATGTCTCTTGCAAATCTTCACACCATACCCTGTACATGTTTTATTGAAGGCCACATAATTCGATGCATGGCAACCAATGAGCATCTAAAGAAGCAAGCTATATAATGTATCCACTTCATCCATTTCAATGCAAAAAGGGATTGGTGGGTACAAGGCTAGGTTAGGAATCAGAAACTTGAGCTCTTCTCCATTACACAATATCCCCAAAAACTAAAAATTTCATATCAACCATATCATAAACTAAATCAATGGTCAAAATGAATATAAATGCGATTTGGTCTTTTTATTCTTGCATTTTCAGCTGATTAAAAGAAACCAGAAACTTCTATCTGAACAAGATATCCTATATATACCGAAGCAATCATCGCGGCAAAGGTACACACATACATATATGGGGAAAATGCAAAAAAAGCTTGACATGTATTTTAATGCTTTGCAATCAACTGTGGTGTTTTTTCCTTTAACAAATCCATGACTTGTACTTTATCATTATGTCATTATAAGTCAGGGGAGATGTGTTAGCTTCCGTTTGGTCCACGATAATTAGTTTAAAATAACCTTTCAAGTGGAAAGCATTTTCCCCTGCAGGGCAAAAACACGTTCCTACTAAAAAGAAAAACCAAGTCTTCCCTAGGAAAACTTCCTAATTAGGCCATTTTCCAAATTAGTCTCCACAGGTCCCTTTTAGCTATAGGATAGATTATAAATATGACCATTTTTTAGAGGATAAAAAAAATATCTTTATTAAAAATATAAAAATAAGCTAGAGAGGTTTATACTCCTAAATATTAAAATCATCTTGATCTTATATTTATATTCACACAAAAGCTTCGACATAAAGTATATATGGTAATTTGTTAATTGTGATTTATTTAAGTACAACTACAGTTGCATAAAATGCGTGAGTCAATCACTGAAGCAATTTGGTTTTTATTTATGTAATATTAAAAAAAAAAATGAAGAAGAAGAAGAAAAAGAAGAAAGAAAGAAAGAAAAAGAAAAATCAACAAAGCAGTCTTTTCTGAATTATTACAAATACAACCAAACATATGAAGGATATTTTTTCATGGGAAATGTTGTCCACTAACTAGTTTTCTCCTAAATAAATAAGACCATAAGGTATTGAGTTTCTGTTCTCGCGGTGCTTCAATGATTGAAAAAAGTAGGCTGAATTTCTATCACCAAGAGCTAACCGTTTTACCCTAAGCTTTTTGTTTTAGAAAACTCTCTTTGCTATCCCAATTGACCACTCTCCTATTCCTTTCCTTAAAAAATTAGCAAAAGCATTCTTCTCCCCTTCAATTATCCCAATTGACCACTCTCCTATTCCTTTCCTTAATAAGATGCAGATTTTCTCTTGCCTTTTGAATCTTCACTCTCAAATTGGAGAACTCAGTTTTATTTAGTTTCTTCAAGTCCAACTCCAACATTTAAAACTTTTAATAAACTTTATATGTAGCCATGCCTTCCACTTGTCTTTTCCAAGTATCCATAATTTCCTTGGATTTCTGGCATTTACACCAAAAATTGAAGAAATGAAAAGACATCTTTATGTATAATGCTTCACTTCTAAAGAGCTATGATCAGATAATTTATTAGATCACTTAAACCACACACCATCTTCACTCATACGACCATAACTCTCATAGTTGAGGCTTGTGCAG
Organism: Lumnitzera littorea; assembly: GCA_024138015.1. Classification (NCBI taxonomy): domain Eukaryota; kingdom Viridiplantae; phylum Streptophyta; class Magnoliopsida; order Myrtales; family Combretaceae; genus Lumnitzera; species Lumnitzera littorea. The sequence continues at coordinate 94,414,472 of JAMXBB010000006.1, forward strand.
AAACAGGAGGAGTAACCCAGATTTCTATCTTTCAAGCTAGTTTGCTTACTGCCAGTAGTCAGGAGTTTGATGGAATCTAATCGTGTGCTCCATACAAAAGGATAAACATATGTCATACTTCATGAGCAGCAGATATGAAAAGCAGAACTTTTGGCCAAGGAATTTATTAACTGGTAACAGGCAGAATCAGGCAATGACACACATTCCCAAACAGGCTGCTATTCAAGCATGATTCATAAGAAGCAAAAATGACACTGGAGAAATTGGTGAAATTCTTGTCAGCAACTTGCAGGCTTCTTACAGAAACACAAACTTTGCTAGTTATTTTGAAAATGGCCACAAAATAGCAAGGCACAACAAAACAGTAGAAGATGGCAACCATATGCCCACTATATAACATCAAACTTTCAGATTTTCATAAGCTCATTTACATACCTTGCATTTACAGCAGCTTCCAGGAACGTTTGAATTTCCTCTACATCGTTTGATGTAATTGCAGTGGCAAACCGAAAAAACCCAGGTTCTTCTTCAAATGATTCATAAAGATGCTGCACAAAGCCACACCATAACAACAAATACCCAGGAGTGAATATAATAGCAAGAAAATAGTAGAAACAACAATTTAGATTGGAAAAACAGAAGATACATCATAATTCATCAAAGTCCTGGTAATTAGATAGAGCTACTTGCTGCACTACCAATGAAAAGGTTGCCCTAACATTTACCCACAACAAAATTTTAAAAAAAAAAAAAAAAGGGAAGCCCCAGCTCCCATGTCTAAAGACTAGAAAATGTCAAATGAAAAGATTCAACCAATATAAATAATGTTCCAATCTCCCACGTGATTTTGTCTCTATCATCAATGGCTATGGTTCTTATTAAATTTACTTGTACTGTTGTACACATTAAGTTTAGAAGAAATTGACCAACAAGGGAATTTAAGATCCTCAATTGACTAAGCCAATAAGCTTGGTGGACCTATTAGAATTCCATGCTGAAACATCAAGTGAATGTGTATAATTTTAAAATTATATCATTTGGAATAGTGTAATTTTTTAAAAGAAAATAAGCTAGAAACAATAAAAATTAATTGAGAGTATAAGAAAATGTATTGTATTCCTAACCTTATATATCCCAATTTATTATAATTTTTACTTATTTACCATCTTCAATATCGTAATTGACATGGGGCTCAACTTCATAAATGAAGGAATAAACTTGGAGATTATGCATATCCATATCTTCTATGCCTCTTCATGCTAAAGCCCACTTTAGACTGGATGAAATCCATGGAATTCTAAAATGTATTTTGGATCCATTTTCCAATCTCTCCAATAAAACTTGCTACATAAACAAATAAGGATTCTCCATTGGCTTCCTACCTTGAAAAGTTCTCCCACACAAAGTGTACAAGGTAAAGAAACCAAATTGAAAGAACTATGGACTTAGTAGGAATGTGAATGTCCCAAAAATGAGATCTTATCTAGTTGTAGAAAGTAACTCTTAATTTTTCAAAAAGCTTCTACTTGATAAATGAACAGATAAACTTCATTTTAGGCCAATATGAATAAAACTTCCAGCAATGTGAGTATTGCGCCCGACACACACACACATGTTAAGAATAGCACCAAACTAGCTAATCTAAAAGCTTAAGCTTGTAGATCTGGTGTATGCTATATTATTTATCACATAATACTTCCCCTCACTTATAGGTCGAAACTTTGACCAAGATCCACCAAGTAGAACACCAATTAAATAGGAGTAATGACAAAACATAGTACGAAACGATAGCATAGAGATTCAAACCCAAAACCTCTCACTTTGATACCATGTTAAGAATAGCACCACAACTAACTGATTTAAAAACTTAAACTTGTAGATCCAATGTATGCTATAATATATATACACATATATATACACACATACACTACTAAAAAAGCACAATTATAACACATGCAAGTTAAAGAACAGAAATTGAGTGTTCTCCTTTGAAAATATAAGCAAATATACAGCTAAACATACAAGAGACAACATTAAGTATCACTACAGTGGACAAAGTTTTTGCAGCTGCCCTTGAGACAAAGTACTGTGGTAGTGTCATTACTCTTTGTAAGTGTCTGCATCTTCATTCTATTTTTGTACAGAGAAGCTTTAATATAACCAATAAAAATCTCATAACATAAACAAAAGTGAAAGGTACCAAATTCACACAATTCAAAGATATGTAGTACCAAAAAGACAGTAGCTAAATAGATTGTCTCATTTAGAGGAAGCAAGACTGTCACAGGATTGCTCTTGAAGTCTCATGTTTGGCCTATTGATAACAATATGTGGTTCGAAAATAGCTTTAGGAGTCTTCCTCCCACACCTATTTACGGTGAATGATGGGTTTTGGGCTCATTTGAGAGAACCAACAATCTTCGGTTTAATAAAAACAAAGTTTTTTGACATTGAACATGATATTTTTTATTTTTGCAGTTCAACTTCCACTCTACACCTGATACAAGGCATAGCAGTTACCAAATCTACCCACTAACTCCTATAATAACTTCCCCTCTTGCCTACTAATTATCTAACTTCCCACACACCTGAAACAGAACAAACGGACACCATACAGCCACAACAACAGCAAACTAAACAACAGTCCACATCTAGACAACACCCTAGACACAACATTAATTACATGACTCAAGAAATTACAGACTTACAAAATCACAAACAACACATCTGACATGCCCAACCATATAATATAAACAAATAAACAAGACGTAACGTAACATGATATAAACACATAGACACACCACTTAACTATGACGTATATAAATTAACTCTAACTAACATGTGCATAACATTATTCCCCCTCATCAAGATGGCGGCTGGCTTTAAGGCGCCAATGTCGTTTCATCATCCTCTTCCTCTATACATTCCAACCAGAAAAGTCGCTTGCATCAATGGCCCACAACGAAAGGCTCATCACAATTGCAGCAGAGGCCCTTAACTCTTTGCTCTTTCATTTCTGCCTTACTAAACTGCCTAACATGAGAATATTTTTTTGTAGAAGGGCTGACAATAACTTCCTTTATTGGTGCATCATTTTCTTCTTTCATTGCCAAGTTTCTCCTCTTGAACAAGCACGCCAATTGTATGGCTTGCATAGGATCCTGTAGCCCCAATCCAATGCTATGTGCTTCTTCAACCTGCTCATGAAAAATGCCACCTCTTGGTCTGCTGATAAAGAGTGCTTTTGGGTTACTATTTGCACGAACTCTTTTTGATACACTCCCATTGGACCTGCCTACTTCAACTTAGCCAGTTCTCCTAAGGGATTTAGTCGAAGTGGGGGCCCAAACCTCTCATTACAAAGAGCCTTGAATTCTTCCCAACTAATTTTGGGACACTAGCTCCAATTTCAGGAAGCACAATTGCACATCCCCTTCAAAATGGTAAGCTGCAATTTCCATTTTCTTCCTCAGGCGTTCTTTGATACTTGAAGAAGTGTTCACAGCGGTTAACCCAACCAATAGGATCCATTGATCCGTTCATATTATGGAATGTCCAACCTTGCAAACTTCCGTATTGTGACACTCTTATCTCCACCTTCATTGGACGCGGATGTCTTCTCATTTCTGCCACCCAGTACACTGTTTTCCTCCTTCTATATACCCTTCTTCGCTAACACTTCTTTGGAGAGACTAGCCAATCGTTGCAACATTGCTTCAACGTTCTCTATCTTTCTTATTCATTTTCATAAATATTTTGAACTGTTGCTGCAATTGCTTGACGTCGTCCAACATACCTTGCTCTAGTACCAAATTGTTATAGGATCACTCTTGAAGTCTCATGTTTGGCCTGTTGACTACAATATCTGGTTCGAAAATAGCTTTAGGAGTCTCTCTCCCACGTGCTCTCATGGCAAATGATGGGTCTCAGGCTTGTTCTAGAGAACCCAACGATCTCCGGCTTAATAACCACAAAGTTTTTTGACACTGATCATGATTTTTTTTTTTATTTCTTGAACGTGATATCTTTTATTTCTGCTGTTCAACTTCCATTTTAAAACTGATACAAGGCATAGCAGTTACCAAATTATACCCACTAACTCCTATAATAACTTCCCCTCTTGCCTACTATTCATGCTAACTGCCCACACACCTGAAACAGAACAAACCAACAACATACGGCCACAACAACAGCAACCTAAACAACAGCCCCTAGACACAACACTAATTACATGACTCAAGAAATTACGACTCATGAAATTACAAACAGCAAAAGTGACATGCCCGACTATATATCTATATTATTAAAACCTTTGGAGGCTTTAAGTAACCGCCATAATTAAAATTACTATTTTGACCAACATCAAATATTATTTACTAGAAAAACCAATAATAAAATAATATTATGAAATTATATATAACTTATATTATAGATAAAATTGTCTTTTCTTATGATACATACATCTAATTTCTCTCTCCCACTCTCTAATACTGCACTCCACTTTTCTCTCCCCCTTTCTTCTCTCTCCCACTTTCTTATCTCTTTTCTTTTACAATTTTCAATAAAACTCCTTCATTTTTTACAATTTCCATAATTTCTTTTATTAATATGATTTTTTGAAAGAGATCATTATAAATTATATAGGTACATTAAAAGTAAAATTTGTAATGATTAATACAAAATGTTTTACTATAAACTTAAAATAAATATATGTTTTTTTTTTATTAGATAAAAAAAAAAAAAAATTTTGCACGCGTAACGCAGGAATACCGACAATTAGTATAAACAAATAAACAAGACACACATAACATGATATAAACACATAGACACACCACTTGACAATGACATATATAAACTAACCCTAACTAATATGTGGATCTGACCAAATTCTCACGAAGACAATTTTTAACAATTCTATTTGTTTTGCTTTTATGCCAAGTAATACCGGGTAAACAAAATTTCTAAGCAAGGTATAGTAGCCATACCTCCCTACGAACTTTTAGCTGTTCCTGTAAAAGTGGCTGGCCATTAACATATAGCATGTCAAATGCATATATGCAAACATCCACTTTTATGTCATTTAAGTCCACATTTTTGCGAGCTCGAGTACTGAGTATCTGCAATGAAAATTTTAAAGAAAGATTTTTTGATAGATTTGCAGCGGCGACAGTCCTAAACTCTCATTTGCATAATAAAATATGTAGCCTGTAGTTGGAGAACAAAAGTATGTAAACTCTGAAAAGAGAGAGAGAGAGAGAGAGAGAGAAGTATCTGTAATGAATCAAAAGTGTTGCCTCACCTCACTATAACAACATAAAAATCACACATTTACATCCTTGAGAATGCGAAAAGCAGATGTTTGAAGATTTACACCACATGCAAAATCTTATGAACAAAAATTTTGAAAGGAGAACATTGAATGACAAGAAAGCAAAAGAACAGACTAACTAACTATTCTTACTGGTTGTTTGAATCATACATGTGCAAATTGATCCAGAGTGTAATGGTCAAGTCCTCCTATTTCCTTCAAAGCTGAAAGATATTTTTATTTGTTGTAATCCAGAATTTGTCCAACTTTTTTTTTGCTTTCACTGAAATTCCTGTCTTAAAGAACTTCATATTAGCTTTAGACAGGATAGCAAAACCCAAACTGCTGCCTACTTTCAAAGGCCTCATTTGGTTATTTTTATAGGATTGAATTCTGCTGAATCTAACTTCCATTTTTCTAATGAAAACTTGGTGAGGATGCAAAGATGAGCATGCAAAAGATATAACTTAATGCTTCTTAAATCCTTTAGATTTGATTCATCTATCCCAAAGAGAACCCATGTGATCAATTTGTAAGCTTTCAGAATTATTAGATAGATTTCTTGGCATTACAGTGCATTTATGAATCAATAATTACACTGAGAAGATCTTTTGAACCATTAATGTTGTGACTAACTCACTCCAAAATGAAATAACATTTAATATACCTTCTTTCAGCAGTGAACAAAATATTCCTTGAACATATATAATGCCATGAGGTGTATTATTTCTTATATAAAATGCATATAAAAAGTCACACCACTGCATAAGAGGTCATACCTGGAAGGAGAGAATTTTCTGCTTCTCACGATCATAAGCAACTAGCTCACAATCTAGAACAAACGAACTAACATTTTTCTTCTTTATTCTGCACAAGAGATATAAAAAACTTTAAAAAACGTCGAATACAGCACACAAAGCACAAGATATTAAAAGCAATGGAGAAAAGATCATAAAAAGTCCTTGCACCCCAAGCCCTTTCCCTGATCCAGAGAGACAAAGGGAGAACAAGCATTCAAAGATCATAATCACAATAGCTTATCCTTCCCTCTGAATTTTATAGTTCCACCATATCACAAATTTCTTTGAGATAATGATCCAGGATCAGATAAGACAAATGTCTACCTTGAAATTTCTGCAACAACGTCTGGAAACTTTCCAGTGTTTCTCTCAGCATTTCTGCTGTATATCTCAACGGAACCATTTTCCATGTAATGAATCTGCTCCACAAAGCAAAATTTGCACAATCAAGCTCACAAATAACAACCTCAACTAGTCCAAGAGCTTTTTGATTAGATGACATCACCTGCGCACGCTCCCCATCATATTTGTATTCACAAGTGTACACCATATTCTGAAATTTGCTTATAATTTCAGACACTCCTTTTGTTGGTTTTGCCAGCATGGGTCCAACCGGTACACCCAAAGTAAAATTGCATGTCTCCGTAAGATTCCACACACCTTCAGACAAAAGGGCGGCGACAATATTTTCATAAACAGGAAGAACAGAATAGACTTTTTTGACAATCCTTGCTGCCTGAGTAGAGTATCAAAAAAAAAAAATGGAGACATGAAAAAACGACTCAACGAATCAATATAAACTCAAGGTACACCTCAAGTAAAGAAAAGAACAAAAGAGAGAAGTGGCAGAGAATTGGGCATAACAGACTGTAGAAAACTACCAGTTGTATAAGCTAGAGACAATTATAAAGTAAAGTGAATCACTAGAAGTTCTTCAAGTATAAAAAATCACAATAAATATCTTGCATATGCGAATCTAGTGATACACAAACAAATCAGTAATACAAAAACACATGAATACAATCTGAAAAAAGAAAGGAATTGCCCAACCATTGGGACCAATTATAGAATGGATACTTATGAATAACCTAGAAAGAAAACGCCCCATCTTGAAATTCACCAACGAATAAACTTACCTCCTCTAAAGGGGATTGAATGTCTGGAGGTGGTTTAGAATGCTTTTCAGCATACACTGCGGCTTGTCCAAGAGCAGCCAATAGAGTTTGTTCAGCTAAGCCAATCCTCAACTTTGTCTGTTGACATTATAGCTCAGTTTGCAGAAAGCAGCTAATCAAACAACCCCGATATGAAATTGAATCCTAACCTGAAGCAGACGAATTAAATATTGAGGTTCACAATCAGTAGCAGCAACAAGAAGTGCTTTGATATGGTTCTTTTTCTTCTCTTGACTATTCTGCCCTGATTCCTAGAGACATTCAACCAAAATCATATAAGCCAAAATAATATGCTAGAAATACAAACTTCATCTAAGATAATATTGCACCACAAAGCATGTATGTAGGTAGTGAAACAGCCAACAATATAGGCCCTTCTTCTACCTTGGTTACTCTATGCCCTCTTTCTGCTCAGGCCAACAAAAAAGATAAAAGTGTTTTTTATGAGGGAGAGAGAAACAAAGACAAACATCTTTTAGCCGGCCATCAAATGATGAAGGGTACAAAAATTAATATGTTGAGGCCATAAAAGAAAGTCTTCCATAGACAAATCATCAAACCAAGATATCAGCTTTGTGTTTAGAAAATCATACTACTCAAAATCACAATGTAAGCAATTAACTCCTAGAGGTGCATAAGCCTTTTTATTATGGTTCATAACAAAGTTGGTCCATAAATCCTAGCACAGATTCTCCAGGAAAATACCCTAGAGACTACTAAAGGATGGGGTGGTTGCTTAAGTCACAGGTTCAACCAGTAAATAGTGCATCTACACATGAGGCTGCATAATTCTAGTTTGCTATGAGACTATCTGTTGTTTCATCTGACAAGAATATTGCAAACTACCATGATCAGTTTGCATAGATAAAGATTATACTCAATTACAACAAGCCATTTACAAGATCATAAGCCTTACCAATCAGGCATTTCAAAGCAAATTTGTGCTTCAAAAAGCCAAGTATAAAGTAGATAGCAAATGCCCCCACTGACAAGCGATTTTCATCACAGCAATCAAAAATGAAGCATAACTGATTGGAGTGTATATAGACAGAGCACCAGCCAATTCAATCAAGCATTATACTACACAAAACACTCATATTATCAATTATCCAGAATTGCTTACAATTAGCAAGAAGATACGAGGAGTCAATTTGAGAATTGTGCATAACTTTTATCGTGTATTCAAACCTTTGCAATGATCCTGAATGTATCAAACACTTTTCCAACAGTTAATGGATCAGGCTTGCGCATCATCGACTGAGATGATCGACTTTCTTTAGCTACAAGACCCAGATCTCCTTTTTTCTGCAAGTGAAAGAAGAAAAGTTTGACAACTGTGGAAGCTCTAGTGGAGGAAAAATTCTACATTAAATACTTGTGGAAATTCAATTAAACAAACAAATCCATAACAACAGAAAGGGGGAATAAAGGAGTGGAACAAAGAATATTTCTTATTTTTCATGAAACTGGGGCATGGATATATTGACTGCCCACTTCGAGCCATGTGAGCCACCCCAACCACAATGCACAAATCTAAGAACGGGGTGGATTGAACAGGAACTGATCGGGCATGGGACCAGCCCATTGAACAAAAAGAAAAGCATGGATTTTATTGGCAATACTCGCCAAAACTGAACAAGTTTTCATAAAAGTCCATCTCATTTTTCCGTATCCATATATTAATTCAACTTTGGAAAAACTTCTAAGTTCGGCTCTATCACCAACATATTTCCATTTACAAGAGAAAAAAAATATGATCCTGTATTGCACTCATAAAAAATTGAATTCATCAAAGGAAATTCAACTGACAAACCTGTGATTATCTAAAATCCAAAACCACCAACACAGTCTGCAAAATGCCGCTTTATATCATTACAACAACCCAAATAGATCAATTAATGACGTACTAATAGCCCCCAAGAACAATCCTATGACAACAGTTGATAAATTAACAACTATAAAAAAACACCTTATACTGTTCTCTTATATTTCCTTCTGTCCTCCCACAAGCCTCCGCAAGGGCCTTAATAATCGACGCATCCCCTATACCAAGCCCCAGCCCTTCGTGTGCTGGGGCGATCCGGTTTGCCAGCAGGTAAACCACAGCCAACAAATCATCCGACCTGGTGGCCATTACTGTCCTCAACGCATTGCACACAATATCTGTAATCACAATCCGCCCTGTCTCATTCGAAATCATATCAAACGCTAAACACAAAAACACAAAAGGAACTTTCTCATTATCCTCCCAACAAGCCACCGTCTTCGGATCGAATTCCAATGGCTTCTTCTTCAATGAAGCAATCTTCTTCTTCAGTTCCACAACTCTTGCCCCCGAGGCATTAGGGTTCTTCGGCTTTTTAACTTCCAAAGGTGACGAATTTGAATCGATAACTTCATTTAGCTTCTGATTTTCAACAGCCTCAATTGCGGAATCCGATTGGTTTTGTACGGGACAAGGGTTTAAGGCAGGTTTAGAGTTAGGGTTAGGGTTTTGCCGAGGGGGGAACTTATCAGGTGATTTGCGTTGTTTCTTGGGTGAGGGAATTGAGGTAGAAGATTGGGGCTTCTTCTTCGCGGCGGCGCGTGCACCGGACATGAGGGCATCGAAAGCGGAGGGTTTGGAGGACATTTTGGGGATTTGGGGTCTTGTGGAGAAGAGAAAGTAAGAGAAAGAGAAAGAGAAAGAAAGTGAACGTGAGGGTTTAATAGCAGCTGGGAAGAAAGAGGAAGAAAAGGGCTTGAGGAGAATAGCTGTTTGGCATGAGCGAACTAGAAGCTGCATGCATGAAAGAAAATGAGACTGGAGGAGGAGAGAGAAAATGGTGGTTTTTCAATGAGGGAAGTGAAGCAGAGGAAAATTTGGCGGGAAGACACTTGACTTTCTAGTCTTGATGTTTCTAGCCTTGGGACTTTGAGCTTCGGAAAGCTTTCTTTGAAAGCTAATCAAACCAGGCTGCCACTTTTGGTTTCTGGTTTTTTTTTTTTTTTTCCTTCTCTTTCGGTCAAGGCAGTTTAATCGAGTTCAAGTGAGCGGATATTAAGAAAGACATGTTTTATTCATGAAATGCGGTAAAAATATCATTATAAGCACCGGAGGATATAATGAAATAGTTATAAGTATTACTTTATTTGATTTTACTTAGAAGAACATGAATAATACAATAGCAATATATCTAAAAATACTAATATATCACTATTTAATCCTAACCTCTTATAATATCTCATTTTTGCTCTCTTTCTTTATTTTATTTTTTAGAATGTTTAAGATAGGGTTAAGAGTCCTAATTTAGAAAAAGCCAAAAAATAAGAAATTTAGAAAAAATAAAAAAAATGGAAATTAGGAAAAAAAAGTGAAAGTACAAAAATACAAAAAAAGTGGAAAATTTAGAAAGTTACCAAAAAAAAAAAAGAAAACTTAGAAAATACAAAAAAAATCACAGAAAATAAAAAACTTATAAAATCAAAAAAATTAAGAATTTTAAATAAGTTTTGATGCTTCAATAATGAATTTTTTTTTATAGATAAAAGGCATTGAGCTTAGATTTAGATTTAAATCTAGTTCAAGTTGAAATTGCACGTATGAATAAGATACAAGCCAATAGTTTAATGAATAAATATTTGAATACAACATTGGATTTGATTTAAGGTTATAGGTTCGAATTTTACCAAAGGCATAAAAATGCTTTTTGTTGTTGTCTTTTTTTTTTTCTGACACACACATACTGCACTGCTACATATCGCAATCTTGTTGTATCACGTGTCCTGATATGTAACATTCAGCAATCAAACCATAGCTGACATGGCGCCACAAGAGTGCCATGTTAGCATCCATCTACGTAGCATGGCATGTATCACCCGATATGTCGTGATGATTGACACATGTCACAACAGGATCAATGGTACAATGCTACTAATTGATACGGCTAACATAGCCCCGCGTCACCACATTCTTTTCTCTTTCTCCCCCTTTCCCACATTTTCCTCGGATTTTTTCATACTTTCCTCTCCAATTAGTCAACTTCAACATGATTTTCGATCCTTTTATTGTTGCAATTTCTCCGAATTGATGATGGAGTTACAAAACATACACGGCCCGCTATGAATTGGAATAAAAAAACTAACCAAATTCATCCATTTACTGGGCCAAAATCAAGCTCGAAGTTTTAAAAAACTTGATTTTGGGCCAACTGTTCTTCAATGCTATTTAAGTGATTATCGAAATCTTAAAGCTTACAAATCTTAACTCAATCCTCCAAATTATAAATAGGGTCTCAATTAAGCAATAACGCATGAAGAATCAATCGATTCTAGCCTCTCCCTCTCTCATCCTATCCCTCTCTCTTTTCACTGTTAGCTCTCTCTCTCTCTATATTCTTCTCATCTGACCGCTATTAAGCCATTCTGCCACCATCTTCGAGCTCCCCTAAGTCTAAAACCACCAACCCTATCCTTCTTGCATCCCCACCAAGGACGACCGAGACCACCACTACCCTTAGTCACCGCTCCTGCAACCACCAAGCCTAGCTCTAACCACCAAGGCATCGTGTTTACCCCATACTATCCCCAATCCGAAACACATGAAAATTCCTTTCCCCACTCAATTTGGTGGTCAGAGTAAGCTCATACGAGTACATAAGCTACTGTTGCTAAAGATCCAACCCACAAGTCATCGAAGCTCCGAGAACCGACCTGACCCAACCCAAGATTTGTACTTTAACCCGGATCCAACTTGCATACATTTCTCCTTCGGTCTAGCCTTGTCTGTTTTTTTTTTTTTTAGTTTCGGTCCATGTTGTATTTTTTTTTATTTTGTTTGTTTATTATTGTAGTTTGTAACAAAAAAAAAAACACAACAAAAGAAGGAAAAAAAAAAGAGATAGAATTGCTTAGCTTGTTATTTATTTATTTTCTCCATTAAAACTTAAACAAGAAAAAAACGATGATAACATAAAAGAAAATAAAGAAGAAAAAAAAAAGATGCTAACTTAGAAAACCCACTTTTAAAATAGAAAAAAATAAAATAAGCTAACTCGTTTTCCAAATTAAGGCTTTAGAATTTTTAGAAAATAAACAAACTAAATTTAGGAACTTTTATAAATTTTTCTTTAAATAAACTAAATCAAATAAAAAACGTAAACTCAACTATTTTCTTAAAAGTAAAAACAACCAACCCACTAATATTTTTAGAAAGAAATACGTACGTTTAATCTTGAATAGCGAATACGTAAGCACTTACGAGGCGATAGTAAAAAACAAATTTTTCCATTTCAGTTTAACTTACTCAAATTTAGTCTAATCAATTTCGATAATTTTTTAAAGGTGATTTTAGAAATTGAAATCTAAATTTGGCCAAACTAGATTTTTTTGTTCTTAAAACCGTTTATGAAATTGGTTTTATCGAAAAGACCAGTAGCTAATTTAACTTTTTTTTAGGACTTCAGTTGAATGCTGTAAACACCTTATTTTTGTCATTTTTATTTTAGTATTTTTATTAGGCTAAGTTTGAAAAAATAAAAATAATAAAAAAATAAAATTAAAAAATGAAAATTGAAAAAAATAATTAAAAAAAATAAAGTGTCAAGTTTAGTCGAATTGAGTCGTTTAAAGTCAAATCAGATAATGAATTCTAAGTTGTTATAAATAAGGCTTCATTAAAATATTTTTAGTTCAATATGATATAAAAATGGATTTTTATCTAATTTATATTGGGCTAAATCAAGTTGAACTGGATTGGGCCAATGATAGAAAACTCAAATCAATATAAAGTTTCTAAAAACAAAATTGAATGTTTAATTAATCTAGATCAGGTATGATTGTATCTTTCATATATTAGTTATTAAGTTTAAATATTTATCCAAAAAAATCCAAAAGATTTGATCGTGTGGCTTATAAATAAGAATTCAGTGATGAAGTTTGGATACGTTTTTCACAATTCCCAACGCACTTATTCACAACCTGACACGTCTCACACACATTCACACACAAATTGTCCCACGCCTGCACTCTACTCACGTATGGACACACTAACATAAACATAACACATGTACTACATTGCTTCACTCACCGACGCCAACACATTGATCTTACATACAATATATTGCCTCACTCACTGACATTAGTGCCTGATCACACATTGCACTGCACACGCCATTCACTTACACAACAACACTAACGTATTGATCACAACAGCACACTCACACACACACTAGCACTACCTCACCTGATCACTCGGACACTTGTACACATGCCAACATCACCTGATCATGCCTTACTTGATCACATAAATTCATGCCACACAAACACATAGTAACATATCTACAATTCGGCAATTCACATCTTGATCAAGAATACACACATGCACACAATTAGAAATACATACATATACGATCAAATGGCGCATGTATGATCAAATTTCATGCAAACGAACAAATTTCAACATAAACACACCGATCATGCGCAACTCGACTAGTTTAGATAATAAAAAAATTATTTTCTTTAATTATTTATTTTGTTTTTTATTTTTAGTTAATTAATTTTTTTTCTTTAGTATAATTTTTTTATATATTTTTTTAATAATCATCATATTATTTACTATATTTTTAGATAATTTTCAATTTTTGATAAATTTAATTACATTACATTTTTTTAAAAAATCGCATATGTTTTCTCTGAAATCCATATCTTCAAAGAAGATACATATCTCAGTATATGTTGCATGTAGGATTTAAGAAACATAGTTTTTTTTTTCACGTAGTGATTTAAAAAAAATAAAAAGTAAAAATCTTAATTGGAGTTTTAAAAAAGATTTAGTTAGGTTTTTTAAAAATAGATTCGTAAAATTAAATCTTTTTAGGTTTTTTTAAAATAATAAATAATTTAATAAACATAAATTTGGCTTGATTCTTAAATTTAAAAAGATCCACTCACTAAATCTTTTCTAAAAAAAAATTACATTCGTTTGATCCCAACTAGTGAGTACATAGACATTTTCGAGCCAATAAAAAAAATTTCTTAAATATTCGTAACTAAAAATCCTAAAAATCCATTTTAGTTATGCATATTCGTATATATATTAGTATTTTTAGAAAAATTACAAACATAAAGCCCATTAAACGAGCTAGGCTTAATATAAGTCAAATTAAGGAAAACGAAATAGAACTCGATAGATGTCGACTCTAAAAACATTTTTAAAATGAAAAAGATTCGATTTTCTTTAAACCTCAATCGATGGTCAGTATTATATTAGTAGGGTTTAATATTGATCGGTTTAAAAAAGACTAATTAATAAAAACCGAGAAAAAATCAAACTTAATAGCTTGGCAACTTTACTAGGGACCAGTCATCGAGCTTAGTTTTTCGCTTTCTCAGTTCTTTTTATAAAATAGGTCTTCTCTAAACCAATTAGTACTAAACCCTATCTATTTAATATTGACCCTCGACTAGAGTTTAAAGAAAACCATTTTTCTAACTTGAAAAGATTTGGAGTTGCCACCCGATCGAAGTAGGGAAAATGAGTTAAGTTATAACCAATTAGGTAGATTGGTTATAACTCAGCTACCGGTTTATTTATTTAAAAAAACTAAGTTATAAATACGGTTTTTTGAAAACTAAAGATCTGGATTTGCGGGTTAATTTATTAAACCCTAAACGGGTACCACTTTTAACTTTCCAAATTTAACTTCGCTTTTCAAATATACACTTTTTAATTTCTTAAAAACATCTAATTATGATACATGCGACTAAATTGATTAATTTACATAAATATCTAAAAATGGAAAAAAATAAAACTTTCCATATTTTAAGTCGCCCCATACTTACGTATGGGTGCCTACGTACTCGTTATTCAGGATCAGACTTCCGTAGTTCGTTTTAACGAAAATATAGCTGGTTGATTAATTTTAATTTTGGAAAAACCGCCGAGTTTACGTTTTTACCTATTTTGATTTGATTTGAAAAAAAAAAGATTATAAGGAGTCCTAAGCTAGATTTTATTTTTGAAAAACCTCAAATGCTCTAGTTTGGAAAAGATCTGTTTTATTTTTATTAAAAGAAATTGATTTTCTAAGTGTGAAAAATAACTTTTCTATTTTTACTCTGTTTTATTATTTATTTATTATTGTTAGTTTTATTTTATTTATTTTATATTTTTTATTATATATATATTTTTGTTCTTCTTATTTTAAAAAAAATAACATAAAATGCTTTCTATTCTTTTCCTTTTTTTTTTTTACTTTTATTATTATTTTCTATTACATTTAAACAAAACAAATTAAAAAAATAAAAAAACAAAAATAAATAAAAGAAAAAGCTTTAGACAGATTTGGATGTGCAGGTCAGACTTACACAAGTCGGATGGGTCGACTCCACTAGTTCCGGGTTAGGCTTCAATGCCTTCAACAGCAACAATAGCGGTAGAGGGCTATTCAAGCAATTCTAATGGCCAAAGCGAGGGGGTGAGGAGTTTTTTGTGAGTTTTGGATTGGGAATAAGGGGGGTAGGTTGAGTGTCGTAGCCTAGGGTAGTCGTTTGGTAGTTGTCGGAGGTGGCGATTGGCAGTGGTGCTTAGGCAACATTGCTAGGGGGCACAGTGAAGGTTGAGGGAGGTTATGTTTGAGAGCTAATGGAGTGGGGGTCACGGCCATAGTGTTAGGTTGTGGTGGTGGGCTTAGAGAAGAGAGGTGCGAAGAGAAAGAGAATGAGCTAGAGAGAGAAAGAGAATTGCGAGAGAGAAGGAGAGCTTAAGAGTTGATTCTAAAGCTCGGAGATGCCTCTCTTGCTCATTGATGTCCTTATTTATACTTGAATTTCAACCCAGCAACAAAGGAAAGCTCAAATTGAAGTTAATGGGAATGGCTAAATTTTCAGTTTTTTTCTAATCTTTGAGGCTTAATTTGAATGCGTAATTAATCGAACTTGGATGCGTTTTCTATACCGATTCATAGTAGGCCATGTCTAGTACAAGATTGACGAAAGAAACCATGAGCTTGTATGTGGAATTTGTGTAGAAATTGAAACTAAAGTAGAGTGAGTGAGCTGTTCTTAAGAAGGAAAGCTGAGGAAAATTAGGAGAAAATGGAGGAAAACCAAGGGAAAGAAAGGGAAAGTGCTGACATAGCGCGACACCAACCGACTCGACAAACCCTAACCTGCCACGTGTCACACTTGACACGTAGCGACTGACGTGGCATGCTACGTGTTGGCCACGTGGCGCCACATTGTCCAATCCAATTATGCTACGTGTATCGGATCCTGATACATGGCAGTTTTTTATGTAAGAAAAACAAAGAGTAAGGAAAAAGCCTCCTTACCTTTGCTAAGTTTTGAACCCAAGACCTCATGTTTAATGCTAGTATTATGTCCATATGCTTAATCGTCAAGCCATTGGCTTGTACCTTATTCAGCCTAGGCTATATTTAAATCTAAGCCCAAGTTCAATGGCCCAACTTCTAAACTTAAATTTAATCTAATGAAATGTTATTTTCTAAAATCTTTTATTTATTTATTTCTTCTTTTTTTGTGACTTTTTCATAATTTCTTATTTTTTGTATTTTCTAAATTTATTATTTTTTATGCTTTTTTCCTATTTTCTTATGTTTTTTTAGAATTCCTATTTTTCTAAATTTCTTCATTTTTGGGGGTTTTCTTTAATTTTCTATTTTTTTAACTTTTTTTAATTTAGGACCTTATGACTTAATTTAAAATATAAAAAGGGGCAAAAATTAGGTGTTTACACCCATCAAGAGGGTTAGCCATTCAACTTTCCAAATTTAGAATTAATTTCTAAAAATCACCTTACTGAGTGCAATTTATTTACTTATTTATTTATTTATTTGTTATTGTTTGTACCATAACTATACAAACGTTTCTACAGGTTTAGTTTTATTTATTTATTAACTATTTTGGGGGGGGGGGGGGGGGGGGTAAGATAGGTGGGATTTACTTTATGTCCCACTTATGTGTGATAAAAATAGTCAAACTCAGACTGTATTAAGGACCTAGGATAGGGGGACCATTGTGTAGGTTTCGAGTGCTGTGGTATAACCACCGCTCAAGATTGATTAGACCACCCCCACTTAAGCTTGATGTAACTAATGAAAGTATTCTTTAACAAGTGGGGTTGTACACAAAGACCTTTAGAACCTACCCTTGATGCATTCGTGACATTCGGAACTGACAAATAATCAAGCTAGATAGGAATTAAAAGATATAATAGTTTAGAGTTTCCTTAATTTCCCTTGTAATTTTAACATGTTATAAGCATAGAATTGTTATAAATAGGTCTTGCTTATTATAAATAACGGATTTTCAATCTTGTAACATATTTTGTCTTTGTAATTCAGCTTGAGAAATGGCTTATTCATCCAACTCCGTCTACTTTAGAGAAAAGTACATTGACAAGCCCATCAACCCCAAGCCCATCTTAAACCAATGGCTTCAACATTTCAATCCATAGGAACTGGAGACCATCATCAGCAAGATCAAGCCCATTCTATCACTTCTTAGGGTGAAAATTGAGATCAATCTAATAAGGGCCCTAACTAACTACTAAGAACTCGAAGAAGCGACTTTTCTAGTTAGGCCTTACCTAATTAGTCCAATACTTGAAAAGTAAACCTAACTACTTTAAGCCCCTTCCCTAGAAGATATATACACTCCAAATTTGGAAATTGACCTAATGAACACATTTTCAAGACTCTTTAGGATTAGAAAAGCTAAAGTAAACAAAGCCCTCAAAAGCTATAATAGAAACTGCATCAATTAGAAGACCTAAAAACCTGGTTCACCATTGAGTCTAAATCCAATAAACAAAGCATCTTCTATAGTAATCCTAAAGACTGAGGACAGAACAAAATGAAGGCTTTTATCTTGGCTACATTTGAGACTCTCTTATTCCTTAATGAAAAGTTTCTCATCCATTTTAGAGTCGTTGAATTAATGAGTCAGTTTCTTGAAGGAAAATCACATGTCCCAGCCCTCCTTGTGGAACAAATTAGAAGCCTTAATATATTAAAAGAGAAAAACAATGGTGTACTAAAAACTAGCATGGCACAACTAACAATTTGGTTTATGAGTCACAAGAAATGTTATGGGCTTGATCTGATCCTAGAAGAATTCGCCTATAGTATTGATTTGATCAATTCTTTTGTTAACAAGATCTATCTCCTAAAAGAAAAATCTACTTATTGCTGAGTAGAGGTGTTACAAAATTTCCAAGTCACTGATATCTTATGGATAGCAAAATGGAGCAACTTCAAGAGGGTAATCTTACCCCTAATCGGGATGAAATTGCATACAGGCTATTACCTTAACAATATGATTAAATAATTTGGGGGAATTCAAGATATAGTCTACAGGCCCCCACTATATATCACAACCTTGAATTATGAGGACCTTCAAATTCCACTGCCACAAAAGGTGTCTAAACTCCGAGCGATCAAGCAATTATGGGAAATGGAGACTGTCGGCCCTAACTTTGATTTAAGAGAGTGGCTATGAGAAGTGGACAAGTATAGGGTCACCAAAAAATATTTGTACAATTAGCTCCATAAGGTAGGGGAGATCTAATATCGAGTACCAGAGATCATACAACCCACACCAACTGAATCAAATCTTGAAATTAAGACTTACATAGACCAAGTACAAGCTTGTGTAGAAGTGATCTATAAAGAGCAGGACATAAGGGAGGATCTCTTTTGGGAATCAAGATAGCATTCTTGAGCCTTAGAACGTCAATCGAGAATAACCCAAAAAAGACTCAAAGAACTTAAAGAAACAGAAGAGCCTAGCCCAGCTTAGAAAAGATGAAGGAAGCACCAATAGGACCCAGTAAGCAAAAAAAGGGAACACCAGCTAAGCGCCAGAAGATTGTTTAGAGATAAGAGTACTTTTCTTCTTGTAAAACAGTGTATTTTTTCTTTTTTCAAATAATGTAAAAGGGAAATCCAAAAGCAACAAAATAATAAAAATTACCATCTTACTGGTTATTTGTTGGTTATATTTCTTTGCATCCATGTGCCATACATCTTCGCATTCTTGTACATTTCTTTATTTGTTTTTCATTTCATTTCTTTAAAATATTTATGTGCTAATTTGCTGAGAATTAATCTTGAACCAAGTTACAAAGATACCTCCCAAACGCTAACCTTCTACAGAAGTCCTATTCGAACCCACTTTCAAACCAGAATAACTAGCTAAGGAAACGATAATGTCAACACTAAGAATGACAACAACAATGTGAACCCAAAAGTTATTGATCCTACCGAGTTAAGATTCCACTCCTTAGAAAGAACAATAGGAAAAATTGTAGATCAATCAAGCTTCCTTACCGACAACATTGCCTTATTCAGGTTTATAACACCATTGAATGAAGAGAGCTCTAAATCCCGATATGGAAAGAATGTCGAAGCTCCACCCCTCGAAGTAGAAGAAGTCTATCCTAAAGTCAACTAAGCCTTTAAATCTTTTAAGACAGAAGGGGTCAATCCGAATCTCAACCCAACTTTCAAGCCCAATACTTACTCATTTCCAATTAACCCAAAGCCTAAAGCTAATGAGGACAGATTGAAAGAGCTTCAGAGGCAAT
The DNA here is from genome assembly GCA_024138015.1 of Lumnitzera littorea. Taxonomy (NCBI): domain Eukaryota; kingdom Viridiplantae; phylum Streptophyta; class Magnoliopsida; order Myrtales; family Combretaceae; genus Lumnitzera; species Lumnitzera littorea. The sequence goes on from JAMXBB010000006.1 coordinate 94,434,341, forward strand.
TGACCTAACAAATCATTGAGAAAATGAAAATGCTCGAAGGTAATTATGGTTTCGAGCAAGTTAGTATTATAAACTTCTCTACTTATGACTAAGGAAGCTTTATAGAAAAATTTAAAATACTTGATTTTGAGAAGTACAATGGGATTGGATGCCCTAAACTACACACCAAACTATATGTACAAAAGATAGGTAAATACATACAATACGACCAGCTCATGGTATAGACTTTTCAGGACAGCCTAGCGAGCTTTGCTTTAACCTAGTATACCCAATTGGATCTAAATCATGTAAACATATGGGAGAAGCTAATTAAGGCATTTTATGAGAAATATAAGTTCAATGTTAAAGTGGTACTAACCATAATAGACTCGGTTGCCCTAAGGAAGAGGCACAATGAATCTTTTAAAGAACATGCCCAAAGGTGGACGTCCCTAACTGTAAGGATATCTACCCCCATGATCGAGAAAAAGCTAACTTCAACTTTCATCAATACTCTTAAGAGACCTTACTTCTCTCACTTGATCGGGTAAGGACTCCACTAATTTTGCAAAGGTAGTAATAGCAGGGTGCCGAATTGAAAGTATCATCTCCTTTAGCAAATTACAGGAACCATCAGATAGAAGACCACCTTTTGCTAAACCCACAATCAGTAAGCCTAGAGAAGCTATTGTCAACATGGTCAATTCAAACACTAGGCCTAATGATTGGGTCTCTTTCAAGGAAAATCCTTTACCGGTTCAACAACAATTTAAAAGCCAACCACAAGTCAATAGGGCCCTAAGGTAGTTCACTAAGATACTTATTCCTCTCGGTTAGATCCTCAAAATACTAAGAAAAGATAATTTGGTCCATTTTGAGCCTCTTAATGAAAGGTATAGGCTAAGAGTTTTTTATCCTAATGTAAGGTGTCAATATCATCTGGAGTAAGTAGGCCATTCAATCGACTTGTGCTGAAGATTAAAAAAAAAAATTTAAGACTTAATCGATAGAGATATAGTCCAACTAGACTTCATAGAGGCTTTGGTTCCAAACATCAACAACAACCCCTTGCCTAACTACGAGCCTATCATCAACATGTATTTGATGACTTAGATCCCGCCATTAACATGATTGGTTCCAACCGAGAGCCCAAGGTCTATAAATTCTACAAACAGGAGGAGAAACAAACTCCAAAGACTAAAAGGTACTCCTTCCATGTGCCCTTAGCCCCTAAAAGTTATAAAACTGTCCCTCTCAACTACTAGGTAGTAAACTAGGGGCAATCGGGTTCACTCATGGGCGAAATTACCCACTCTGGTAGAATTTATGATCCAAAAGAAGACTTGAAAAAGAAAACTATGTTGGAAAGGCCGAACAACAAACTAACTAAATACAAGGAAGGATTGTCTGCCTTCACCAAAATAATCAAGTCTAGTGAGTATAAGATAATAGATCAGCTTGCTAAAACTTTAGCACAAATATCTCTTATGAGTCTGTTAATGGCATCATAACCACATTGGGAAGCTTTATTTAAAACTCTAAAGGAGGTTAAAGTCCTTTGCGAGATACCAGCTGAGAGAATGGGGTCTATCACCAACTTTATCTTCGCTATGGATCAGATTTCTTTCTCCATCGAAGAATTGGGCGAAGAAGGTAATCAACACACTAAGCCTCTCTTCATAATAGTGAGGGTGAACAATATTATAATAGTAAGAGTCCTCATCGACAATAGATTATCATTAAATGTCTGCCCTCTCACCACCCTAGATCTATTGGGCATCAATACGATTGCAATTAAGCCAAGTTTAACAACAGTTAAGGCTTTTGATTGATCTAGAAGGGAAATTATAAGGGAGATTGACTTACCATTTGATATTGGCCCACAGACTTTCAACATTCGATTCCAGGTCCTAGACATCCTAGGACCTTCTACTTGTTATTGGGAATGTTACGCCCCGAAGTAGTAGAGTCGTAACAGCCCTATCGTAAAAATTATTCTAAGATAGAAGTTGGCCTTATAACCGTTATCCTAGACCTGATCTACACAAGACGTCCACGACTAACCCGCTTTGAAGTAAACAATTTGTAATTTAAATAAATCATTTACCTAAGAAAGTGAGGAAATATATATATCCATTATAATTCAGTTATTACAATTAAAGTTTACAATATTTCTCCGTAATATATTTTCTAGTTATTACATTATTCATAAATGAAAAATTCTAAAGTAAAAACTTGGACCTTAAAAATGTATGTTTATTCTTCAAATGTTTTTTCTCACTCCCCAGGATCCAGCAGTTGCTAACTTCAGAGTTGTTGTATGCCGCTTCTTAGCCAGCACCTACACGACGTCTATAGGGATGTGAGCAATCACAACTCAGTAAGTTAGGATGGAAAACTTAAAACTATACCATAAACATAAAAAGGTTATCAACCAACTTATTAGGTGTAATGCATGTTTAAGTAAATGTCATCGCACGATGTTGTCTAGCCCGCATGAGATTAGAGAAATTGCGTCCGCTTTAATCCGGGTTGAAGAGTTACCTTTAATGCAACAGCTCACAACCAAACCCAGGCTTGTGCAATAGAGACATCGCTCCTTCCGCGACTACCTTCGAACCATTGACTTCACCCTTGCCGTAACCTCCTCACCTGTCACTTAGTTCGACTACGGATGAAGAAGGGACCCTTTGCAATCCTGCACTATCCCTTTCGAAAGGGTCGGTATTTGGCCGGAGAATCCTATATTTCCCCTAATGGGTTGCCATGTAGGTCCGATTATGATTATAGGTCCGATTATGATTATAGGTCGTATATTTGATTAGGTTTAGTTTAGGGTGATCAATTATTTCATATAAATCATACAAAACAAGCTAGAACAACAAACATAATCATAACATTACTCATAATCAAGCACATGCACACAACCAACTATCTAACAAGCACAACCAAGCATAATCTCAAGCCTCCAAAATACAGCATCGTATTAATCCTAACTTACCTCGACTCCATGCTCACTCACTCGAGGTTCGACTTACTCAGGCCATCGCCGATCATCCCTATAACACAAACGTGGTTTCAATTTTTCATATAACTATTATAGGTTCATTTTATCCTATAACGCTTATTGTTATGTTTTGTTTAGGGCTTAATATACCTAATTATCTAGGTCTTAAGTCTTTTACAATTATTTTAGGTTTGAGGTTAGGTTCGGGTTTGGTTTTCGCATCGATTTCTAAATTAGGTTCTAGTTCAATTTCTAAGTATTGTTTTATACTCGAACCCTAGAAATTCGTTTCAACTCATAATGTGAAATTAATCACATTAGTTCCCAATCTCCTAAATACCATCATTACCTCTAATCAATATTTTATTTTACCCGGTATACTTAAATCTTTATTAGTGTACCGAATTTACTCCCGATGTGAGAAATTTTTACATTTTTCATATAATTACATAAATTCAAGTCTTCTATCAGTTTTATTATATATCCCTATTATTTATATAATATCAATTTTTATCCTAATATTTTCTATTTATTATATTTCCAATAATTACATATTGTATATTATCACCTATTATGTATATAATACACTTCTAATATTTTTATTACTCTAATTACCATCTCTCAACATCAATTATCATTTCAAAGTGTCTAAATTCACCCTAAATCAGATTTTACACCTAATTACCCTAATTTACAAAATTAACTTAAAATTTACTATTTTTCCCTATTACTCATTTACTACATAATTAACCTAATAATTACATCTAACACCCTAAATGCTATAAGTATCATACTTCATCAGATTTCAACATCATAAAACATATAAATATTCACTAAATCAGTAATTAACCATTTAATTACTTAATTAACCATAAATTACCCATTTTATGCCTCATTTTAAAGCCTAAAAATTATCTAAAATTTTTGAAAATTAATTTTTGAAAATGGGCTTCATAGCACTGTTTTATATCATCTAAGTAGTCTACACAAAAATTTTGGGTTTAAAACTATACTCCTAAGATCATTTATTTCTAAACCGAAACATGCTCGGTTTTGCATGATTTCTTAAGAACCATATATCACGAGATATATGTTTATCAAAATAATATTTTTCCTAAAAACTACATACAAAAATATTATAGAATAACAAAATTCATAATTTTCTAAGAATATTTATTATTTTTACAAAATTACATAAAATCGGGCTGGAAAACGAACTCACCAGTCTAGGTGACTCCGACCACCGCCAGCCGCCATAGCCTTGTCAAATGGTCTGGGCACTACCACCACTATGTGATGGTGGTGGCCGTCCACTCCTAGCTGCTTGTCTGGTCTAGGTTCTCCTTTAAGGCCCTAATTGCACAATTTTTCCTATCTTTTTTTCTAGCCCTAATTTTTCTCTCAATTTTGCCTCTCTCTATTTTTCTCACTCTCCAAACTGCCCAAATGAGCTTTTGAAAAATTTGGAGTATTTATAGAGCTTTATGGAAATTATTGTGCATTAATTAGACAAGACAATTGCCTTATCTTCTTCTAATTTGACTTTTATGTTGTTCTAATTTAATTGGCTAATTTTTTTCTTATTTTCCCCAGTTACCATGACCTATATCTGGATCATTCCTTATTTTTCTTGATTTTTCCTTAATTAATTATGAATTTTCTTTAATTATTTAGTATTATTTTAGCATATTTCGCGTATTTTAAGTAATTATGCGTATTTCTACCTACGTATAAATTCATATATAGTACAAATAAATATTCTTAAATATTATTTAGGTCATTTTATGATTTTTAGTATACATATAATTTATCTCTAACGATTCATTAATTATCGGAATGCATTTTATGTACTTTCGATAAATAACGAGTTATATATTTAAAATTTGGAATTTTTATATTCTTTTATTTTATTACTTATTTTCTTAAATTCAAACTTACAGGATCATTTTTACTAATATTTCTGGATTTACTTAATAATTTGGGCTTGATCAGATCTTTTAGCCGATTGAAACCTTGAGTGACTAGTTGTGGGGCTTACAAGGAAGACCCTGGATACATTTAGTAGAGGTTATACTTTCAAGCTTGCATCAAAAGGTTAAGTTCATCTCAAATGGATGGGTCATAATAATTCTGGGTGATCGAGATTATGAAATATGTAAAGAAACGGTCATACCCTACATTGGCATTGAGGAGTAAGAGGACTTTGGGCTCCAAATATTTGAAGAAGTGTATATGATGATTGATCAAAAGAAGGATGAGAGACCGAAATTCAAAGAAGGCCAAGTTGGCACCTATGGGCTCAATTACATCCTCCAATGGATGAGCTATAAAATATGTAAGCATGGGGTAAAAGAGGTGACACATTGTATCATACCCCAATGACCTTTCCACTATTATCATAAACTTTCATTCAGGTTAATGTCCAAAATTCAAAGCTTGCTAAGGAGGACACCTCCAACAGAAATGAAATAATAGGCCCATCTTATAAGTCCCAGTACTTGAATAATTGGTTCTCCATCCTTATAAATAGTAATAAGTCTTCTATAGGGTAAATGATGAATTACGGTTTAATATTTTACTGAGTTTTACAATAATTACCTTTGTTCTATAATATTGTACTTGAAAATTTTTTTTCTAACATAATAAAAATCAGTCTTCATTCTCTTCACCACTTCCTTACTGACACTCTTTTCTTTACATACTTTTTGCCTAAATCTAATGCTTGGAATGAAAGCCATAGATACCTCATGTAAATAGGTGATGAAAAATATTAATATCATATCTAGCCTTACTGGGTTAGTCATTGGGAGTGATGTCAATGACTACAATGACATGCAAGAAAGCTAGCAAAGACATGAAATGAGTAGAGTTTCCATTGATGAGTTAATCGAGATAATTAACGTTGAGACTAATGGCAACCCCAAAATGTTAAAAATTGGAGGGAATTTGAAAGAAGAATAGAAGACAAAAATGACCGCGCTACTACCTGAATATCAAGATGTGTTTGCATAGTTTTATAAAGATATACCTGGGTTAAATCTATCAATTGTGGTCTACTACTTACCCATACCAGAAGATATCAAACCTAAGAAGCAAAAGCTAAGGAGATTCTAACCAAATATCTTGTTGAAAATTAAAGAAGAAATAAAAAAGTTACTAGAAGTCGGTTTCATCGAAGTATCTGATTATCTTGAGTAGGTAACTAACATTGTGCTAGTGATGAAGAACAACAAAAAAGTTGAGGTGTGCTTAGATTTTCAAGACCTTAACTAAGCAACCCCTAAAGATAATTTCCCTTTGCCCCAAATTGATGTCTTGGTGGATAATATAGTCGGGAACCATCTCTTCTCCTTCATGGATGGATTCTCCAAATATAATTGGATTTGAATGTCCAAAGAAGATAAACTTAAGACAACATTCATTACAACTTAGGATATGTTTTGCTATAAAGTAATGCCTTTTGAACTAAAAAATGCTGGGGCAACTTACTAAAGAGCCATGGTTATAATCTTTCATGACATGATGCACAAAGAAGTTGAGGTATATGTTGATGATATGATCACAAAGTCCAAGGAGGGAGAGAATCATGCGGATAATTTGAGGAGATTGTTTGATAGGTTGAGAAAATTCTAATTAAAGCTCAACCCAAAGAAGTGCACCTTTGAAGTAACTTCAGGGAAATTATTGGGTTTCATAATTAGCTAAAGGGGCATCGAAGTGGGCCTTGATAAAGTCAAAGCAATAGTCAACTTGCTTCCTTTAAGCACACTTAAAGAAATCAGAGGCTTGTTGGGTTGCTTAAATTACATAACCCGGTTCATATCTCAACTTACGAATAAATGTCGTCCCTTGTTTAAGTTATTGAAAAAGAACGTCAAGATAAAGTGGGATGAAGAATGCGAGCAAGCCTTCACAATAATCAAGAAGTACCTCATGAACCCTCCAATTTTGGTAGCTCCTAAACTTGGGAAGCCTCATTTCTATACCTGGCAATATTACCAGAATCCATAGGGTGTATACTTAGTCAAAAGGATGAGAAAATTTCAATTGAATCCATAGGGTATATGCTAACGTATCCAGGTGTGGAATTGGGGCAACACTGATATCCCCTGAAGGTACACAATACGTTGTAACTGTAAGGCTCGTTTTCCCATACACCAATAATATCGCTAATACAAAGTATGCATCATAGGACTCAAAATGGCCCTAGATAAATATATTCAAGAATTAGAAGTGTATGAGGATTTTTCACTCATTATTGGCTAAGCTCAAGGTGAATATAAGATGAAAGATCCTAAACTAGTACCTTATCATTGGCACTTGACTAAAATGATGGTGAAATTTAAAGAAATCACTTTCAATCATGTACAAAGACTTAAAATCAATTTGTTGATGCATTAGCCAATTTGGCATTTATGATCCAAATATCTGTGGAGTTGAAACTTAGCCCTTCACAATTGAAATTGAAGAAAAGCCTACCTTTTGTCTAGCAATTGAAGGTACAAATGGTGAAAAGTCATGGTATCATGATATTAAAATATTCTTACAATAAGGCACATACCTTGAAGAAGTTGAGAAAAAGGACAATCGAGAGATTAGTTGCCTAATTCTTAGTAAGCGAGTCTACTTTGTACCGATAATCTTTTGACTGTACACTTTTAAGATGTATAGATGACAAAGAGGCCGAGATATTGATAAAAGAAGTGCATGAAGGAGTATTTAGCCCTCATATGAACTGTTACATGCTGGCTAAGAAAATTGTGAGACTAAAGTATTACTGGTCAACAATGGAAGGCGATTGCATTAAATACGTCAGGCATTGTTACGTATGTCAAGTTTATGTAAATAAGATAAATACCTCACCTTAAGAATTACACTTACTCTCTACACTGTGGCCTTTTTTGATGTGGGGAATAGATATCATTGGCCTAATTACTCCAAAAGCATCTAATGGGCCTCGCTTTGTGTAAGCCCTACAATCAGTCACTTAAGGTTTCGATCGGTTAAAAGATCTAATTGAGCCTAAATTATAAGTAAAGCTAGAAATATTAGTAAAATGATCCCATAAGTTTAAATTTAAGAAAATAAGCAATAAAATAAAAGAATATAAAAATTTCAGATTTTAAGTATAGAACTCGTTATTTATCGAAAATGCGTAAAATACATTCCGATAATTAACGAATCGCTAGAGATAAATTATATGTATACTAAAAATCATAAAATGACCTAAATAATATTTAGGAATATTTATTTGTACTATATATAAATTTATATGTAGGTAGAATTACGCATAATTATTTAAAATACATGTAATGTGCTAAAAAAATACTAAATAATTAAAGAAAATTCATAATTAATTAAGAAAAAATAAAGAAAAATCATAAAAAATAAGGAATGATCCAGAATTAGGTCGTGGCAGCTAGGGAAAATAAGAAAAAAATCAGCCAATTAAATTAGAGCAACACAAAAGCAAAAAATTAAGAGATTTGAGCTCATTAATGCACATTAATTACTACAAAGCTCTATAAATAGGGAAAAAAATCATAGAGCTCATTTAGTCAATTAGAAATCAAAGAAAAATTAGGAGTATTGAAATTGGAAGAAAAAAATTTGGGTAAAAAAAAATAAAAAAACTGTGCAACTAAGGCCTTAAAGGAGAACCCAGACTAGATGAGCAGTTGGGAGTGGACAGCCACCACCACCACATGGTGGTGGCAGCGCCCAGACTGGCTGACAAGGCCACGGCGGTTGGTGGTGGCTAGAGCCACCTAGACTAGTGAGTCTAATTTCTAGCCCAATTTTGTATAATTTTGTAAAAATAGTAAATATTAATAGAAAATTATGAATTTTGTTATTTTGAAATATTTTTGTATGTAGTTTTTAGGAAAAATATTATTTTAGTGAAAATATGTCTTGTAATATATGATCCTTAAGAAATCATGCGAAACCAAACATGTTTCGGTATAGAAATAAATGACTTTAGGAGTATAGTTTTGAATCCAAAATTTTTGTGTAAACTACTTAGATGATATAAAACAGTGCTATGAAGCCCGTTTTCAAAAATTAATTTTTGAAATTTTTAGATAATTTTTAGGCCTTAAAATGAGGCATAAAATGGGTAATTTAGGGTTAATTAAGTAATTAAATGGTTAATTACTGATTTAGTGAATAATTATATGTTTTAGGATGTTGAAATTTAATGAAGTATGATACTTGTAGCATTTAGGGTGTTAGATGTAATTATTAGATTAATTATGTAGTAAATATGTAATATGGAAAAATAGTACATTTTAAGTTAATTTTGTAAATTAGGGTAATTAGGTATAAAATCTGATTTAGGATGAATTTAGACATTTTGAAATGATAATTGATGTTGGGAGATAGTAATTAGAGTGATAAAAATATTAGATGTGTATTATGTACATGTATTATGTACATAATAAGTAATAGTACATAATACATAATTATTAGAAATATAATAAATAGAAAATATTAGAATAAAAATTGATATTATGATAATAATAAAAATATACAATAAATCTGATAGGAAACTTGAATTTATGTAATTATATGAAAAATGTAAAAATTTCTTACATTAGGAGTAAATTCTGTATACTATTAAGGATTTAAGTGTACTGGATATAATAAAATACTGACTAGGGGTAATTATGGTATTTAGGATATCTAGAAGTAAAGTGATTAATTTCACATTATGAGTTAAAACAAGTTTCTAAAGTTCGGATATAAAACAGTACTTAGAAATCCCGAACTAAAATCTAATTTAGAAATCAATGCGAAAATCGAACCCAAACCTAACCCCAAACCTAAAATAATTGTAGAAGACTTAAGACCTAGATAATTATATATATTAAAACCTAGACAAAACAAAACATAACAATAAACTTTATAGGATAAAACGAACCTATAATAGTTATATGAAAAACTGAAACCACGTTTGTGTTATAGGGATGATCGGCGATGACCTAAGTAAATCGGACCTCGAGTGAGTGAGCGAGGAGTCGAGGTAAGTTAGGATTAATACGATACTATATTTTGGAGGCTTAAGATTATGCTTGATTGTACTTGTTAGATAGTTGGTTGTGTGCATGTGCTTGATTATGAGTGATGCTATGATTATATTTGTTGTTCTGGTATGTATTGTATGATTTGTATAAAATGAATGATCACCCTAAATTGGACCTAATCGAATATATGACTTGTAATCATAATCGAACCTGCATGGTAACCCATTAGGGGAAACCTAGGATTCTCTGGCCAAATACCGACCCCTTCGAAAGGAATAGCGCAAGATTGCATAATGGTCCCTTCTTCATCCTTAGTCGAACTAAGTAACAGGTGAGGAGGTTGTAGCGAGGGTGAAGCCAATGGTTCGAAGGTAGTTACGGGAGGAGCGAAGTCTCCATTACACAAGCTTGGGTTTGATCGTGAGCTGTTGCATTAATGGCAACTCCTCAACCCGAATTAGAGCAGGTGAAATTTCTCTAATCTCACGACGAGCCGGACAACGTTGTGCGATGGCATTTGCTTAAACATGCATTGCACCTAATAAGTTGGTTGATAACCTTGTTGTATTTATGGTATAGTTTTAAGTCCTTCATCCTAACTTACTAAGCTGTCGTTACTCACATCCCTATAGGCGTCGTACAAGTGTTAGCTAAGAAGCGGCAAACAACTACTCTGAAGCTAGCAACTGCTGGATCTTGGGGAGTGAGGAAAAACATTTGAAGAATAAATACATATTTTTAAGGTTTAAGCTTTTACTTTAGAATTTTTCCTTTCTGAATAATGTAATAACTAGGAAATATATTATGGAGAAATATTGTAAACTTTAATTGTAATAACTGAATTATAGTGGATATATATATTTCCTCACTTTCTTAGGTAAATGATTTATTTAAATTACAAACTGTTTACTTCAAAGCGAGTTAGTCGTGGACGCCTTGTGTAGATCAAGTTTAGGATAGTAGTTGTAAGGCCAACTTTTATCTTAAAATGGTTTACACAGCAGGGCTATTACGACTCTACCGTTTTGGGACGTGACACTTTATATTGGCTGCCATCGATTGCTTTAGTAAATAGGTTAAGGCCTCATCTTATTTAAGTGTCACTAAAGGGGGAAATAGTTAAGTTCATCAAGAGAGATATCTTAGCTCGATATGGGGCTCCAGAAATAATCATTACCGATAATGGCATTAATCTCAACAATAAGCTTATGATAGAAATGTGCCAACGGTTCAAGATCATTCATAGAAACTCTATACCTTATTAACCCTAAATAAATGGAGCCGTTGAAGTAGCTAATAAAAACCTCAAAAGAATCTTTGAAAAAATGGCCGTTACATATAAGGACTGGCATAAGATGTTGCTATTCGCACTTATGGCTTATCGAACTTCCATTAGAACATCGATTGAGGCAACACCTTACTCTTTAGTATACAACACTAAAGCGATGTTACCAATAGAGGTTAAGATCCCATCTCTCATAGTACTATTATAAACCTAGTTGGATGAAGTTGATTAGGTAAAGAAATGCATCAAGTAGCTAAATTTGATTGATGAGACAAGATTGACAACCCTATGTCATAATTAATGTTACCAACAAAGAAAGGCTCACGCTTTCTACAAATGAGTACGACCTCGAAATTTCAAAGAAGGTGATATGGTGTTGAGCAAAGGTTTCTCCAATGCATCAAATTGATGAGGAAAGTTCACTCCCAATTATGGAGGCCCTTATATCGTGAAGTAGGTGTTATTAGGGGGTCTTTAATTTTGTCCCAAATGGATTGTCCAAAATTGAGAGACCCGGTAAATGCTGATACTACAAAGTTGTATTACCCATGAAAAGTCAATGAAAATTTTTACTTAAAACAAGAAAATGCCAATCATCTTGAATGTTATTGTGGTTTAATTTTCATTCTCTACAAGTAAAGTCAATATCCATGGCAATTGTCGACGTTGGAATCATCACCATCCCTTCTTCTTACTCCATCAAAAGGTCTAACTCCCTTACCCCATTTAATTGAACCTATACACCAAAAACACGAGAGAAATTGAAAAGTGAGATATAGAACATTGGTAATTAACTAAACTCTTTAAAATACTCTATTACAGATTCATCCCCTCGATGGGGATTTTTATTGACTATTTTTCAGGGAAAGGTGAAACCTAGACAAGCAATCACCTTGTAGCAAATATTTACTAATCAAAGGTGAGACAAATTGAAGAGCAAGTATAAGGCATCTTATATCAGGTTGATTTCTATGACCTCTCAAAAAAGTGGCCAGGGAGTCTTAGGTTTGAAGTCATTTCAAAAAATAAGTTAGTTGGTTTTTATAAGACTTTTCGAAGGAAAATTTGGCAATTTAGATGCTATCGACAAGACCAAGTAAGTACTTCCATACGATGTTAGCACATTAGTTTTTGAACATTGCATTTCCTTAGATAATAACCAGTATTTGTGATCCTTTTTCCTGACAATCTTTTAAGTAGAGTTTTTAGGGCTTTTACCCTTTATACCATCTTCCAGGCCCTAATCAACTAATAAAGCGCTATTTTGCCTTTGATCCATTCATCTTTTTCTTGCTAGTTCCTAAAGCACCGTCTCATTGGTTCTCTACTCTTTTTATGGTTCTAGTTAGCTCATAGCGTATTATCCTGATTTACTATTTTCTCTTAAGGATCAACAAGCCATATGGCACTTCTCCTTTCTTTCTTTAAGCTTTTAGTGAGCCCACAAGGCTCTTCTCTTTATCAATTTCTCTTAAGCGAGCCCATAAGGCGCTTCTCTTCATCAATTTCTTAGCAAGCTTGTACAAAGCTTCCCTTCATCAATCTTTCTTAAGGTCTTAGCAAGCCTATGAGGTGCTCCCCTTGATCAATTTCCCTTAAAGTTTTAGTAAGCCCATAAGGTGCATCTTTTAAATCCATTAAGGGTTGCTAGTCCCCTAGAGACTCTCTCGCCTAGGTTAGTGAGCTTAGAAGAGCATGACCAGGTATTCCAAATTCATTCTAGTTTAGGATTGCTAGTCACCTAGAGATGCTCTTGCCTAGGTTAACTAGCTCAAAGTAATACGGTCAGGTATTCCAAATTGATTTTAGCTTAGGGTTGCTAGTCTCTTAAAGATGCTCTACCTAAGTTAGTGAGCTTAGAAGAATACAACTAGGTTTTTAAAATTGATTCCAGCTTAAGGTTGCTAATTCTCTAGAGACGCTTTCGCCTAAGTTAGTTAGCTCGAAGTAGCACAGCTAGGTTTTCCAAATTGATTATAGCTTAAGGTTGCTAGTCCCTTAGAGACGCTCCCACCTAAGTTAGTGAGCTGAGAAGAGTACGACGAGGTTTTCAAAATCAATTCTTGCTTAAGGTTGCTAGTCCCCTAAAAATGCTCCCACCTAGGTTAGTTAGCTCGAAGTAGCACGACTAGGTTTTCCAAATTGATTCCAATTTAGGGTTGCTAATCCCCTAGAGGTGCTCCCGCTTAGGTTATTAAGCTTAAAAGAGCATGACCAGGTACTCCAATCAATTCCAATTTAGGGTTGCTAGTCCCTTGAAGACGTTCCTGCCCAAGTTAGTGAGCTCAAAAGAGCACAACCAGGTTTTTAATTTCTTGGCTAGCTCTTAGAGCTCATCCTCTCTCTTCTACCTTTCACAAAATCCCTAGTAGACCAAACTTAAGTTAGCTAGCTAGTTGTAGCACTTTTTAAGACAAATTCCACCATTGGGGCAAAAATAATATCTCTTTTATCTTTGTAGCAAAGTTTTATTTAATATTCACCACAAAGAAGGACAGTTATAAACACTCCATTTTTGCCTCCCTTTATTTTATTTTATAGAATTCTCTAGGATAGGGTAAATGGTCCTAATTTAGAAAAAATACAAAAAATGGAAAATTTAGGAAAAATTTTTAAAAAATGTGAAAACACAAAAATACAGAAAAGGTAGAGATTTTAGAAAGTTACAAAAAGTAAAAAAATTTAGAAAAATCACAAAAATAGAAAACTTATAAAAATTAGAAAATTTAAGAATTTAAAATAAGTTTTGGTGTTTCGATAATGAGTTTTTTTTAATAGGTAAAGAGAGTTGGGCTTAGGCTTAGATTCAAATCTAACCCAAGCTAAAATTGCACATATGAACAAGACACATGTTAACGGCTTAACGAATAAACATTTGGATACTGCATTGGGTTTAACTTAAGGTCTTAGGTTTGAACCTTTCTAAAGGCATAAAAATGCTTTTTGCTATTATTTTTATTTTCAAACACACACACACTACACTACCATATGTTAGGATCTCATTGTATTATGTGTCTTGACATGTGGCATTCAATAATCAGACCATAGTTGATGTGGCGCCATAGGAGCGCCACGTTAGCATGCATCCACGTGTCAAGCCACATAGTATACACATGGTATGACATGTGTCACCCGATACATCATGACAGCTGACACGAGTATCACGATAGGACACTTAGTATGATGCTACTAGTTAACGCGGCTAACGTAGCGCCACATTAGCACTTTCCTTTCTTTTTCTCCCCCTTTCCTACATTTTCCCCAGATTTTTTTGCACTTTCCTCTCCAATCAATTAAATTCAACATGATTTTCAATCCTTTTATTGCTACAATTTCTTTGAATTGATGATAGAGTTGCAAAATAGACGCGGCCTGTTATGAATTAGAATAAAAAAATCAACCAAATTCATCCATTTACACAGCCAAAATCAAGCTTGAAGTTTAAAAAAATTTCGGGTCAACTGTTCTTCAATGCTATTTAAGTGATTACTGAAATCTCGTAGCTTACCAAGCTTAACTCGATCCTCCAAATTATAAATAAAATCTCGATTAAGTAGCAACACACAAAGAATTGATTGATTCTAGCCTCTCCTTCTCTCCTTCGATCACTTTCTCTCTTCACAGTTGGCTCTTTCTCTCTCTCTACATTCTTCTCATTCAATCGCCATCAAGCCATTTTGTTACCACCATTGAGCTCCCTAGGTCTAAAACCACCAACCTGATCCCTTTTGCACCACCAACTAGGCTGTCTGTGATTACTTAACCACCATCTTCAGCTATTGCTACCGTAACCACCAAGCTTAGCTCCAACTGCCAAAGGATCGTGTCTACCCCTACTATCCCCAATCTTGAACACACGAAAATCCCTTTCCTCGCTCGATTTGGTGGTCGGACAAGCCCAGACGAGCGTACAAGCTATTGTTGTTGAAGATCTAACCCACGACTCGCTAAAGCTCCGAGATCTAAATCGATTTAAACCAAGATTCGTATTCCAACCCAAATCTGACCTACACACATTTCTCCCCTGGTTCGACCCTATTTTTTTTTTTTTTTAGTTTCAGTCCAATTTGTATTTTTTTTATTTTGTTTATTTATTATTGTAGTTTGTAACAAAAAAAAAATTAAAAACAAAAAGAGAAAAAAGAAGAAAAAAAAACAGATAGAATAGCTTAGCTTATTGTTTATTTATTTCTCAGTTAAAACTTAAACAAGAAAAAAATGATGATAAAATAAAAGAAAATAAAGAAGAAAAAAAGGAAGATGAAAAATAAAAAAATGTGTTTTATAACTTAGAAAACCCACTTTTCAAATAGAAAAAAATAAAATAATAAAATAAACTAACTTGTTTTCCAAACTAGGGCTTTAGAATTTTTAGAAAATAAATAAACTAAATTTAGGCCCCTTTAGAAATTTTCTTTAAATAAACTAAATCAAATAAAAAATGTAAACTTGACCATTTTCTTAAATGTAAAAACAACTAACTTGCTAATATTTTCGAAAAGAACTATGTATGTTTGATCTCGAATAACAGATACGTAGGTATCTCATACCTACAAGACGACTGTAAATAACGAATTTTTCCATTTTAGTTTAATTTATTCAATTTAGTCTAATCACTTTTGATAATTTTTGAAAGGTGATTTTAAAAATTAAAATCTAAATTTGGAAAGTGGATGTTACCCATAAAGGTTTAAAGAATCTAATCCTTGGACTTGATTTTCTGGTTCTTAAAACTGTTTAGGAAATTAGTTTTATTGAAAAGTTTACCTAATTGTAACCAATCTACCTAATTGTTTATAATTTTAACTCTTTTTCCCAACTCTAGTCGAATGGCAATTCCAAAAACATTTCAAAATTTTCTTTAAATCTTAGTCGAGTGTCAATATTAAATGGGTAGGGTTTAATATTAATCGGTTTAAAAAAGACTAATTAATAAAAATTGGGAAAAAAATTAGGCTCGACACCCCTA
The DNA here is from genome assembly GCA_024138015.1 of Lumnitzera littorea. Classification (NCBI taxonomy): domain Eukaryota; kingdom Viridiplantae; phylum Streptophyta; class Magnoliopsida; order Myrtales; family Combretaceae; genus Lumnitzera; species Lumnitzera littorea. The sequence goes on from JAMXBB010000006.1 coordinate 94,450,606, forward strand.
ATTCTGGTCGAATATTTGCCTCGACCACTACCTCATGTAGACCACATACCTCAATTGACGCATTGTATGTGACCAAAATATTGTAACTAAACTCATTTACAAACGATTCTCATCAGATCTAACAATGACATTGTGAACCATCCAACATGTCGTTGGTTCATAAAGGTCAAACCAACCATAATTGGTTTGCATGAGCTAGGTGCATATGCTTAAACTAGGTGCAACTTAGGCCTATCTTGATAGTTTATGGCATAGTTGTTTAAGTTGGTTTAGTTGATGTCTATAAGTTAGTTTGAGAGAGTTAACAAAAGTTAAGTGGTTTCATGTTGTGCAAATCCGATAGTTGTGATTTAGTAGCTTGGTGGGGATTTAGTTTAGGTCATGATGGTTACATCAACATATTATGCTTTGCGGCTATACTAGTGGGCTAAAGTTTCATTGTTGGATGGTGTAAGTATGTAAAAAGATACTAGGGGAATAGTTTTTATAATGTCATGACAAAAAAAAAAAAAGAATCCTAGAATGAAATTACATTTTTTAGTTGGTAACAACAAGCTCAAACTGATCAAGCAAAAGATGCTTGCAGCCTAGAGCAGACAGAAAAGCTATGTGAACAAGAGAAGAATGTCTTTAGAGTTTTAAGTTGGTGATTGAGTTTTGTTGAAGATATCTCCAATCAAGGGTGTAGTTAGATTTGAGCTAAGAGGCAAACTGAGTCTCGGGTGTGTAAGCCCATTCGAGGTTATTAAACGAATAAGGAAGGTAGCCTACCAATTAGCCTTGCCAGCAAATTTGGAAGGAGTGTACGATGTATTTCATGTATTGATGTTAAAAAAGTTTGTACCTAAGTTAGAGTAAAGGCCATAAGACTTAGATGTACCCATTGTAGATTTGAGATCTTTGGATCTACAAGCAAATCTTGCATCAGAAGAGAGACCTCTTAAGATAGTAGACAAAAAGGTGCAAGAGTTGAGAAGAAGGTCAATTCCTTACATAAAAGTGTAATGGGAAAACCATCCATAACACAAAGCTACCTAGGAGTTGGAGGAAGAAATAAAGTTGAAGTATTCAAAGTTTTTTTTCCCAATTTAGGTAAACTTTCAAGATGAAAGCTTCTTGGGGGGAAGGTTATAATATACTAAGAAGATGTTTTCCAAAAACAAGGGTAAAGTGGGCATTTTAGAAAAGTCACTAAACCCTACTCCATTAAGCAACCATTTTGTCTAAAACCTTAACCTTTGCTAAATAAGGCTAAATCTCCTCTCTTTATGTGGAAAACTAAGGCTCCTCCTCTAAACCTAACCAAAAGAGGTAAGCAAAAGGTAATTAAGGTAAGGTTTTAGGAGATTAAGCTTAAGAAATCTGTATTAAGCTCCCTAACATCCTAAATCCCCTTGTTCCTTGTTGTTTTTAGCTATTTACTAAGTGTTTCAAATGGAGGTTCTTGGTTATCATCAAGTGGCAACTCATTCAAGTGTGTAAGGTGAGTTTAAAGGAGGATTTTCTAAGTTAAGTTTGATTATCAATTGGGAATATTGTTTTGGGAGAAGTTAAACTTAAGCTTCTATTAAGGGTTTAATATGAAACCAAGTATCTTGCAGATTGTATGTGGTATAAGGCTTCACCAATTTGACTTCACCAACTGTTTAAGCTATTGTAAGTAAGTTTTACAAGCCTTCACTCTCAGTCTTGAGTGTTGTATACAATTTTCTCTTTTGAAGTTGGAATTTAGGGTTTGTATCTAAGCTTTAAAGTTGGAAATCATTAGAATAGTGTGCCTTACGATTTTCTTAGAAGCATAAGAAATTTTAGATAAGAAGTTGGGAAAATTGGATTTGATTCAAGTATCCAATTATGCAATTCTATAGAATAGAAGCAAGGCGTCTGAACGCCTTACAACATAGCATTTGAATGCTAGGCCACTATAAGTGGTAGAAGCTTAGCATCCCGACGCTATTCTTTATAGCATTCGAACACCATATCTTACTCAAAATCTTTTTGTTTTTCAAACCTCTTTCTAACCTTTCCTAACCTAACTAATTCCTTGTTTAGCCTTCTCACTTCCAAAAGATTCAATTTTTATCTTGAAAATTAGGGACTTAGAAGTACTTCTAAGTAATCTAATTAAGAGACTAAAAGGAAAAAGTAGGAAATATTAATCTAACTCATTGGGACTATAACTTGGGGTTAACTAAGCTATATGAACATGGATCCAGGAAACGTTTATTGTTGGTTGAAAATGGTGGTAAATGTTGGTTCTTGAAAGCAAGAAAAAGATTAGGCTAAGGGGCGCTAAGGCTAGTCCAATGTAGTTTCTTTGATGCCTAAGTTAGAGTTTAAACGAGTAAAGGGAATGGATAACTACGTGAGTGTTTAGAGTGTGCAAAAAATTCTTATAGTGGTGGTATTCCCTTATGTATAGTTGCTTGTTCAATAATTGTAGTGATGGGTAGTTCAATTGCCCGTGATACATGTTAATTCATCAATTTTGCCACATACCGAAGGACATAGGAAGTAGGTGATTATGCAATTAGACTTAGTAAATGCCAAGTTGTTCATGTCCCTTTTTAAATTCAAAGTATTTGATTAAGGCAGCTTGGGCTTTCTAGCCTATAAAGTAGCTAAGCTAAAGTCCCTCTGGTTATTAGATTAGGTCATGTTTAAGACCTCGACAAGGGAGAACAAGTTGATAGGCAATGTGCCAAGCAATAGTTAAGGAAGGAAAAATCTACTATCATCATTTGCCCCTAGACTCCCATGGTCGAAAATTTAAGTATAGGAGTAAGTACAGAGATACTTTTCAATCTGTTCAATTAGCTAGCAGGAAATCTGTACCTGTGCTTTTAGTTTATCATGTAGTCATGGAGCCGGGTTGCTGAGCTTTCAATTGAGATTTCCATATTGCATCCAATATTTGTTGTTAAGAGTCGTATGAATTTCCAACTCAAAGGTCATAACTTTTCACTTTTCCTGCCTATTCGTATACTTTATATGCGCATGATACAGCTGTCAACTTAGCCATTATTACATTGCACATCCCTATAATTGCCAATGGTACTACACTTATTGAATTTCTGATATGTTACACGTGTCCTTCATTAGCGGCTAACAATCATATCACATTCAAATATCGATATCTTTCCCTTTATTCTTCGAGTAAAGGATCAACTTCAAGCGATACTTATAAAGTCTTTGAAGGGTTTCATTACACACTTTCCTAACTACTCATCTTAGTATCTTATTGTCTTTTCTCTCAAATTACTCTTATGAAAAATTCCTAAGTTCTTCGATTCCTTTCTTTCAAATTTACAACATCTCTTTAGGTATGGGGTAGAAATAAGATCCGTTCTACTACTCTTACTCTAAACTATTATGAGGCTACTCCTTATCCTTCCCGTAAGGCAACTGGGTTGGTTTCAAATTCTGGTAGTTCGATAGATAGTGTAATTGATAGGTGGGAGATGCTTACTTGTATAGATGTGTTGCTAGTAGATATTTATCCTGATGATAAAAAGGATGGGTCAGCTGCCAAATACTTGTATAATAATGTAGTAAATAATATTTATTCACTAGATGGAGTACAAAGTAGTGCCATTAGGGCAGTTGTGACTAGACATAATAAATATTTTGAAGATCTTCTGCTTAAATGGAAACTTTGTAGGCTTAGAGAAGATGAGGGGGTGTATTTTCCAATAGAGCATGAGTTCCATGTTTACTTTAAGTATTTTGAGTTCGGTTTATGTTTTCCTTTTTCCAATTTCTAGAAAGATTTTTTCAATTATTTCTATGTTTTGCTGAGCATGTTTTCTCTTAACACATATATATTCCTTGTTGCTTTTGAGATAATTTGTTAGGAGCTTGAAGTCAGGGCTACTGTACAATTGTTCAGGTTTTCCTTTACCATCAAACACCAACCAGATGGGTGGTTCTATGCAATGACAAGGCATAGTCACAAATTTATGGACCTCTTGGAGTCTAAAATTCACAAGTAGCATGATAAGTATGAATTAGTAAGGTTAGACATGGATCTTGACTTCTAGACTTAGTGGACTAAACCCATCAAGACTAAGGACATAAAATTGCTTTGAAATGATATCGCCATTGCAAAAAAGATCCAATATAGGTGGCATGGTAAAATGTTTTATTGGGATGTCGAAAGAATTATTAACCGTTATGAGAATGGGAAATCGATATTTTTTGATAAGGAAGTTAAGACTTGCTTTTCTCATTGTGCTAAGCTAAGTCGCTAAAGAGGAGCCAATCTTTTTAGTACATGCAGGGAGGTCTTTTGCATTTAAGCTTTGCTCGATACAGACTTATAGCTAAAATTTACTTTTAATATCTCAAGTTTTAACGTTTTTGTTTTCTGCAGACATAGGTGCAAGTAAGTTGACCTATGGAAATTGCTAGCCCAAGCCAAGGCTAAGAAATAAAAACTTAGATTGACATGTTGCGAAGGTTAGTTCCAACCAAGGTAAGGCACATAAACAAGCTACTAAAGATTAGGTTACAGGGAAGAAGAAGAAGAAGGCGACAACTCTGTAGGAGGGCAAGGAGACAGCTAGGCAGGAGGATGTTCCTGAATCTGTATAGGAAGAAATGCCATCTCCGCCAAAGAATGTTACATAAGAAAGACTAATTGGTGAGTCCAGCCAGATTGTGGCTTACGATGATGTTGTGGAGATCACACCTAAGGACATAATAGCAGACAATTCTACATCAATAGAGCCAACATCTTTGCTAAGCCTTACAAAGAGCAAAGGGAAGGAGCATGTTAGAGAGCCTTCGGCTATGAAGGGTAAAAGCTTATATTAGAATGCTAAGAAAGCCCTTATGGAGAAAGCTTTAGACATCAGATCTGTTGAGTTCATTGCTTAAATTGAGGAGAGTTATTATTATGTGGCCTGCTAGAGCCATACTATTTTGAATACTAATTCTACTTTAGGAAATATGACGAAGTCTCTAACTCTATTGAAGGGAATCATTCTTCGTAAAGATAGGAATATTGTGAGGAGAGACATCGACATAGTTGGTGGCAGCAATAAAGATTGCATTGCTGCAAAATTGTATGATGTAAGTTTTTAGGTTACTTAGTAACTTTAGTTCATAGTATCTATGCGGTTGTTAATTGATATGAGGCAAGTGCACCTATCAATTTTAATATAGTGGATGTGAGTCCGAGTCGATCCCTCAGAGATTTCGAGTACTAATATTAACCTTAGCTCTATTATCTAACCGAAAAATCGTGTTGAGTTGAATGAATTAAAAATAATGAAATTAACAAACTAAACTAATTATAAGACTTAATTAAGCAAATTAGAAAGCAATAAAACTACGAACGACTTCAAGAAATTAATAACGTATTTAGGAATTATTTCCCCTAGTGTTTACATGTGACCGCTTAAAATATATTCAATTCAATTTCTATTATTCTTGACCGGAGGGATTCACAATTAAAGTTAATACTTTTCTCAAGCATATTAACCCTAATCCTAAATTATTTACCGGAATCTCTTCACTTAGTAATATAACTTATAATTGCATTAATGTATAATGAATTCTCACACAAATAATTAACTTTTTGGAAGAAACATGTATCTTATCTCTAAGTATACATGTAATTCTCTCCAATTATGCTAAGATTTAATTACACATGCAATTTCTCAATCATCATGCATAATATCATAAATTGATATTCTAGAATTATCAATCAACAATTAAACAACATAATTGAATCAAGAAGGAATAGAAACTTTATTGAAATTATAATTCAAGCCAAAAGTCACATGAAACCTTAGGTTCCATAATCCTAAATACTCGAATTCTAAGCTATCATAATGAATCTAAAAACGAGTTCCATAAAAAACATAAAATAAAACATAGAAAACCCCTTTGGTTGATGAACAATCTCTCTAATCTTGAAGTTGGTGTTGCTTTCGTCTTTTTTCTTTTCTTTCTCCTCAAGTCTCTTCTCTTCTCTCGTGTCTCGTTCGTTTTCTAATGTCTCCCTTGTGTCTAAACCCTTAGATATCCTTTTATATATGTATTATAAGGATTCTGTTTTCGTCACCAGACACGACCTGAGACATGGCCATGTTTGCAGGTCGTGTAACTTTTTACACCTAGGCAAATTTTTCTGCATAACTTCAAAACTTCATAACTTCTTCATTTAAACTCCGAATTAAGTGAAACTTGATTCCTTTTCTTCATTTTCGATCCTAGAATGCGTTCAAACCTTGAAATCAAAATTTTACTCAATTAAGTATCAATTTCTTTAAAGAAAACAAAAAATGTAAGGGAAATACTATAAAATCACCATATGAAATATGTTTAAAATCAGAGTTATCATTAATCTTTTGTGCTTGTTCTGGAAATTCGTGGTCATGTCTTGATGACCATAGACGAAGCCAAAGAAGAGATAAGAAAGGTAAGTGGGTTCTATCTTCTCTTTTATATATACATATGATCGAAAGCCGATTAACTTATCACTTCACTATTCCTATGCAAAAGGTAGAGGAGGCTTACAACTCCTCTAAAGCATAAACCACTGCAGCCGAAAATGCAAGGATAAAGGTTGAGAAGCTAGGAAGAGAGCTTAAGGCTGAATAGAAGGCTTACAAAGAAGCGTCTAATGAGGTGTCAACCTTAAAGATGTAGAAAGACGAGCTCTTAAAAGAAATTGTGGAGTTAAAGGATTAACTCAAGGAAAGGAAAGAGAAATGCTGGAGTCTAGGTCAAACAATTGTCTTGATGAGCAAGGAGGAAGATAAATTGAGGGATTTAGATCAAGGATTTGGAGATAAAAAACTCCAAACTTGAAACTTAGGTAGTCGAGCTAGAGTAAGCTTCTAAGGCCAAACCTTTCGTGGAAGAGGCTTTATAGTTCGTCACACCTAGTCAATAACACGAGAAGCTACCTGATAAGAAGTTGTTGGAGGGGATGTAATTTGTTACATCCCGAAGTCGTAGAGTCGCAACAGTTCCGCCATATAAACCAACCTATAACAGGAACTAACCTCACAATGCCTATCATAGATACGATCTACACAAGGCATCAACAACTTATCACTTTGAAGTAAACAGTTCATTTAAAAATTTAACTAAAATTTACCGTAACGATTAAAACCTTAAGTTAATATATATAATTACATGTATATTACCGTAAAATTCCCAAGTGATTCAATATCATATCATAACAACTAGCTAATTTACATATTGTACATCAATTCTTCATCCTAAAGATTCTAACGAGACCTTAAACAAAAACTTGATCATAGATTGGTTGATTCTCACTCCCCAAAGCTTCAAAAGAGAACTAACCTCTGGATAGTTGTAACGTGGCATAATTAATTAGAAGTCAGGACTTGCAAAAGAATCTATGCGGGTATGAACAACTACAGCTCAGTAAGTTAAATTGGAGACTCATGAATGTATACAAGCATAATCAAGGTTATCAAGTAATTATTTTCATGAAATGCAACAAATAAGGGCCATCATACAATGTAGTTCGGTCCATTATGAAATCAAAGTAATTTCACCCGCTTTAATCCGGGTTAAAGAGTTTTCATATTATGTAATAGCTCACAACCAAACCTAAGTTTATGCAATGGAAATACTACTACTCCTAAGACTATCCTTTGAACTAATGCCCGCATCCTCACCATGACCTTCTCTCCTGTCACTTAGTTCGGCTAAGGATTAGAAAAAGACTAAGTTGCTATAAACCTAAGTCTCCAAGTACTCTAAAATAGTACTCCAAAATATAATGAAGCATTAAACCCAACTTACTTAGAATTTTGAGTTGCTTAACCACTTGCTGTAGGTTGATTCGTTTCCATATGTCCTATAATATAAATACGCTCTTTTTAATACTTATGCTTAGATGATACATATTCTAAGTTAGGATTTAACTTAATTCTCCTTATATACCTATCATTTATTAACAATTCATTTTACGTTAGTTTGGGGTTCGGTTTTCGAATCCGATTCCAGTGCAAGTTCTAATTCAATTTCAACTATGAGTAATCCTAAAATACGTTTCGAACCCTAATGTGAAATTAATCACATTAAGCTTGAGTATCCAAATATCATGCTAGGTCTTAATTCAGTATTTTAACCTACTCGGTACATTCTAATCTTAATTAGTATAACAGGTTTACTCTCGATGTGAGAAAATTTTATATTTTTGGTATAATTACCTAAAATTAATTTTTGTACCAAATTTAATATGTACTGATATTATTATTGTATTATCCAATTTAACCTATTATTTCATATTTATTAAAATTCCATTCACATATTACCAAATTACTCAAATTTACTACATAATTTCTATATTAATTGCAATTAACACTCCAGAGGTTAAGATTAGGTTTCCACATTAGAGATTAACATCCTTAAACATCTAATTACCTTATAAATCAGTAATTAGTCATTTAATTACTTAATTATTCCAAAATTATTCTTTTTTCTCATCATTTTAGGGCTAAAAATTTACTTAAAAATTTCAAAAATTAATTTTAAAAAAATGGCTTCATAGCACTATTGTATATTACTTAAGTATTCTATAGGAAAAAAAAATTAAGCTCCAAACTATACTCCTAAGCCTATTTATTTCTAATTTTAAACATGCTTGGTTTTGTTCAATTTCTTAAAAACCCTATATTTATAAACGTAATTAAACTTAATCACTATTTTTCCCTAAATCTACATACAATAAAACATTATAATAACAAATTTCATAAATTTCTAGGTAGAATTAATAATTTTAAAAAATTTTGCAAAATCGGATAAGATTTGTGACTCACCTGGTTTTTGAGCTTTTGGCTACCAATACCAGTTCACGGTATGTTAGCTGGTCCAGGCGGTCAGTTTGGGGTGGTGGTAGTGGTTCGGTTCTAGGTGGTGGTGACCTGTGGGTTCGGCTCTAGGTGGTGGTGACCTGTGGGTTCGGCTCTAGGTGGTGGTGACCTGTGGGTTCGGCTTAATTGCATTAAATGCATAATTTTGAGTAAAATTTTCCTAAACCCTAATTTCCTTCTCAATTTTTGGTTCTCTCAATTTTTTCCAACTCCCAACAGACTAAATGAGTTCAAAGAATTTTCTTACTATTTATAGATCTGTAAAGGAATTTTAGGGCATTAATTAGACAAGATTTTTAGCTTATTCTTTTCCATTTTTGCCTTCTAAGTGTTTGATTTTGATTGGTCCAATTTTTTCTTACTTCCCTCAGCTGCCATGACTTGATCTAAAGCATTCCCTAATTCCTTGATCTTTTTTTTTTCTTTGATTTTTTTATAATTTTCTTTCATTATTTAGCTAAGGGCAATTTAGGTAATTTCGCGTATTTCTACGTATACGTAAATACATGTGGGGTATAAGTAAACACTCCTAAATATTATTTAGGTCATTTTATGATTTTTAGTATACATATAATTTATCTCTAGCGATTTGTTAGTTATCGAAATATATTTTACATATTTCCAATAAATAACGAGTAATATATTTAAAATTTGAAAATTTTATATTCACTTGTTTGTTTACTTATTTTCTTAAATTTAAACTTACGCGGTCATTTTTATTAATATTTATAGCTTTAATTTATTATTTAGGCTGGATCGGATCATTTAACCAATCGTCCTAAACTTTATATATTAAGTTTGATTCTATGGTTATTTGGTTTATATTTAGGGCTTACATAATTGGCTAGGGAAGAGATTTTGAAAGTTCACCTTGACTATGAACTCTATTGCCTTTACTTTGCTGACATGATTAATGATGATGTTGATAATGATTGTAGATACTCAAATTTTGCCCTCTTGTAATTTTATAATTTTATTTTATTTTTTTAAATAGGGAAAAGGGTCCTCATTTATAAAAATATATATACAATTAAAAATTACAAAAAAATTAGAATGTACAAAAAATTTGAAAAAAAGCACAAAAAATTAGAAATTTAAAAAAATAGAAAATTTCATAAAAATAAAATAAAGGAAAAAAAAAAGAAAGATAGAGTTTTTATTTATAGTAAAATAGATGTTTAGGCACATAAAATATCTTTAGGAAAGTTGTTTCTTAAGAAAAATAAGTTTGGGTCGTTAGGTACATTAATTTAATTTAGTGGTTTTATGGAATAATTTAAGCTTTTTTATAGGTTAGATACATTTTAGTTGCATAGCTTTTTAGGGCATAGGCTAGTAGCCTAAATGGTAATGAACTTAGTCTTAGCATTGGTATGAGTTAGAGGTCATAAGTTTGAACCCTATACCAAGCACTTTATGCCTTTTTGTTTTTCTTTTTCCCAACCGTAATGTGTTGAGCAACTAATGGGCTACATGTCTAGTTAAGATACGTGGCAATCTACCATTAGGATATGTAGTTGACGTGGCGCCACATAGCATCATGTTAACACCCTTTTTCTCATTCTCTTTCCTTTCCTTTCCTACCTTTTCCCATACAAAACTAGCTTGGTGTCATCACTTTGGGACCATTTTTGATTCATTTTTCTTCGTGATTTCACCAAATTAATGGTACAATCACGAAGATCTCTTGGAATGCTTTGAATTAGACCTAAGATCACATCTAAAAACAAACTTTTACTAGTTTAAATTTGGACTTGAAAAAGTAGAAAACCTTAAATGTGTTCATTTACGCTTAGAACCGAATCTCCATGATTTAAATTCTTAATGTGATTTGAAGTTTTTATTTGATAAGTTTGGCAAAAACAAACATTGTGGACACAGTTTTGACAAAAACTAATGCAGATTTGCACCCAAATTCAAGGATCAAATCCCAAGTAGTCCTTATTTATTCAACTTGATTCAATGTCTTTCCGTGATTAATCAAGCTCTAAAACAATATAAATACTATCCTCAATTCATTCTTGACAATCAATTCTTCTCTTCGGTGCATACAAATACACTCACAAAACTCTCTTTCTAGAACTCTAAACTCGCGATCTCTCTCTCTCTTTAACTTGCTCCTCTTGTGTGGTGGCTTTTAAGTAAAGCCACCACTACGGCTACATTATTGGAGCTTTAAGCTACATATTGATACCACCCCCATCTTTAGTCGTACCTCCCAAACTTGCCATAAGACCTCCACTGCAAAGCCCTTACCCAACTGCACCACCCCTTTGAACCATCACCATTGGTGATTATCTCCTTAAACCAACCAAACCATTAGCATGCTCGCATTCTAAAACGTCTAGCCCAACCACTCATTTACACCCAGCAACCACCACCGACCTTAGTCGCTACCACCACTACGAGGTAGTTTTCAACCACCATGAAATGGCCATAGTAGGCTGAGGCACTTGGCCTACCCTCCATTCTCTAATAGAGTACTCATAAAAGTGCTCTTCCCAAATCAATTAAGTGCTCAAAAGGGATAGAACCGCCCTTATTCATCACTGTTTTCCCCCTTCCACATGTGTATATGCAGAGCACATAAACTAGGTTAGTCAAACTGACTTGACTAACCCATAAATCCGACCCGTGTTCCTTACCCCATCCTCTGGTTCAACCTTGATGTATTATGTGTTTTGTATTTTGAATTGTATTTTACTCTTTTTTTTTTCTTTTTTTTATTTTTTCAATTTGTTCTATTGTAATGAGAACTTGTAATATACAAAAAAACAAAGAAAGAAAAAATATAAGAACAAAAGAAAGAAGGAAGGCCTAATGTTGTTTATTTATTGAAAAATAATATAAAATAATAATAATTAAAAAATAATAAAAATGAAAAAATAAATAAATAAGAAAAATAAAAAGTTTTATCACTTAGAAAAATCCATTTTCTAAATAAATAAAAATAAATGAATCTTTTTCAAAATTAGGACATTTTAGAAAATAATACCAATTTAGGAATTTTCCCTAGAATTTTTTCCCAAATAAAATAAAATGGCTAAGAGACGTAAATTTGGCTAAGTTTTCAAAATTAAAATGAATTTACCAAGTTTTATCAAACAAACTATGGAAGTTTAATCCTAAATAACAGGTATAGAGGCACCTGTATATACGGGATGACTTAAAATTTATAAAAAATTATTTTTCCCCTTTTGTAATTTTCTTCATGTAAATATAGTTTATTTGTTTAGTTACTTATAAATTTGAATTAGATATTATTAGAAGGGAGTTCTAAAAAATAAATTTAAATTCAGAAAGTCGAAAGTGGTGCTCATTAAGAATTTAATAGGTTAGCCCTTAAGCTTAAATATTTGGTTTTCATAAACCATTTTTAAAATCGGTTTTCACACAACTCAATGTCTAGGTTAAAATCAATCCACTAAATTAGTTTTAATATATCCCTTTCCCAACTTTGGTTGGGTGACGACTATAAATTATAGAAAACTAAGTTTTTCTTAACTCTTAGTCATGTGTTAGTATTAAATGGGTTAGGGTTTAATGCTAATCAGGTTAAGAAAAATAATAAAAGCCAAAAAATTCAGGCTTGACAACTTGGCAACTTCACTAGGGATGTCAAGAAGGCTAGCTACCTAAACGTCCGAAATTAAATTTATCTTTCAAAGTATTCATACTATTTATTTATTGTTATGATTCATTTTATGTAAATGTACCTTGTTTTTATTGCTATGTTCCCTTTTTGTGTGCATCATATTTGGGATATGGGGGAATATTTATTGCATTCGGATGCGGGGTATATGGTTAGACCCAGGCTATCTTAAGATCTTAAGACGAAGGGCTATTATGTAGGCTCTAGGTAGTGGTGTAGTCACTGCTTGAGGTTGATTAGGCTACCTCACTTAAGCTTCGATGTTAACAATTAACTATTTCTTTGGAAATGCATAAGGTCATAGAGTTTAAAGACCTTTAGAACCTATCTTAAACATGATGTGGCAAGACAAAAAAAAAAAAAAAAGTTTGCTATGAAGTTTTCTAATCCATTCCCTGTAAATTTTGCTTTTTTCTTTTTCGTAAAAATATCAATGCCGTTCCCATCTAAATAGGATAGTTTTGATGTAGTCTTCTTTTCATCTTTTTTTGTAAGAAAGGGCTAGTTTCTCTTTTATACTGGCTCTTTTCAAGAAAATTCACATCCATATACCTCTAGAACCCAAGGGAATACTCGAAAGATGGTTTCGATTTTTCAATTCAAACCAATAAAAAGTTATTAAAGATAAGATTAAGCCCATCCTTTCATAGCTTAAAGTTTAAACCAATATCACCATGGTACAGGCATTGGTCTACTTTTAAGACCCTCATAGTCAATCTTTTTATTTTGGCCCATGCCAACTGAACTCAATTGTTGAAGAATACTCCTATTTTGTTAGGATTTCCCTTCATCGGAAGTAGAGGGTATGTTCTAAATATCATGACCAGGCTTGCAAAGATTTTCAATAGACTCTTAGGCCTTTGTGAATCTAAAATATGGGTAAATTCCCATAGGAGAATCATTAGCACGGACGATCTCTTTACTTGGTTCATGACCCGCCTAGCTATAATAAAAAATTCTTTTGTAGTAGCTTTGAAGATTGGTAGTAACATAGAATCCACGCTTATATCTTGGTAGCATTTGGGAGTGTTTTATTTCTTAATGGGGTATTTCACATACATCATAGGATTGTAAAGCTGGTAATCTAATTTTTAGAAGGAAAGTCTTAGATCCTAACACCATTAGCTGAGCAGGCTAGGTCACTCATGGTTTGGTTTATCAGTCATGCCCGTAGCCATAAACTTGACTTCCTTCATTGGAAAGGCATCTAGAAGATGAATCCCATTAATGTGTTTGTTGCTGTTATTAAACTCCCTAAAGATATTGTTACTTATTACTAGGTTAAGGCTCTCTAGAAGTTCTATACCAAAGATAACTCTTTAGTTGCCAAATGGATCGACGTAACAAAGTTGAAGAAGAGAAAGAAGATGGAAGAGGAGTTACGACACCACAAGAAAAGAAGACCTAGACTTTAGGGATTATTTGTAATAAATTTTTGAATAATGTAATAAAAACTTCAAAGATGCAATAAAAATCATTTTTCTTGCCACATCATAGTTAGTTTGCTAATTCCCTTCTCTGCATCCACATGTCCTTGTATTGCATTTCTGATTTCTCTTTACTTGTTGGTTTGGTTAACTTATATAATTTCGTGAAATAAAAATAAAAGGGAAGATTTTTCCGAAGAGACTCATGAAAGCTATGTCCTTAGGCTTTTAATTGTAAATATTTGATTTCTTTTACAAGTCCCTTTTCTCAGTGCCTTCCATTTTAACTCTTTCCATTCTTTTACCAATTCTCACTTATACAACCTTTGGATTACATTTCTTATAGGTCATCTTTTAAATACCTATATGTTATTAGGGATTGATTGTAAATATTTAATCTCCTGTTTTGTTAGAAATGTTTTTCTACTCCTTGTAAACTATTTAGATATGCCTTATCCTTTAAATAAGTCCTTTTATCACTCAAAAGAAATCGGGTTTTCAAAAGAATAAAAAAATCAAGGCATTTCTAACATGTGAGGATTCTTATCAGGAGCAATGGCTAATAGTGGAAATAATGACAACCTTAATGGCATCGACCTTACAAAAGTGAGGTTTCGTTCATTAGAGCAAACTGTGGCAAAAGTGACTAAGCAAATGAACTTCATGGTTGACAACATAGCCTTAGTTGGAGCAATAGCACCAGCAAATGAAGAGCATCCAATGTTAGACATCAATCCTTTTGAGGAGGATATAGGGCTAGTTAATTCAAGACCAATCAACTTAGGGCCCAGTCAAGACAGTCTTAAAGAGTGGGAAAAGGAAGTTGATCTCATAAATTGATGAAAAGATGAAGGCATTTAGGAGTCATGATGGATTTTAACAAGTTGGCATCACTGAATTTTCTTCATATGATATTGATGCCTATCTTGAAAAATTTAATGTACCAGAATTTGAGAAATATGACAGGACCGGATGCCTTAAGCTCCACATTAGGTTGTATCTACACAAGATGGCTCGTTACATTAAAAACAAGCAACTATTGGTTCAAACATTTCAAGATAGCCTCATTAGGCCAGATTGGTCTTAGAATGCCCAATTAGACTTAAAGCGAGTTGATATATGGGATAAGTTAGCTTGAGCGTTCTTTGAACATTATAAATTAAATGTGAAGATAGCATCATCTATTTAGGACTTGGGTAACATGAGGAAAGATAACAACAAGTCCTTTAAGGAATGCGCCTAAAGATGGAGGGGCATGGCAGTTAAAATTGCCTCCTCTTTATCAGAGAAGGAACTGACCAAATCATTTATCCAAATACTGAATGGGCCATATTTTAATTGTCTCTTGGGATAACCAGTCGCTAGCTTCGCAAATGTAGTTTTAGTAGGCAATTGCATAGAGGAGGTAATAAGGATAGGTCAATTGGTTAAAGATCAAATTATCCTAACAAGTCCCAAAATGGCTATAAATTCAGCAAACTTTGAAACAAAGATGCACATAAGGCATTTTACTGTTACGCTCCGAAGTCGCGAAGTCGTAACAGTCCCGCCGTGTAAACCATTTTATGATAGAAACTGGCCTCACAGTTCCTACCATAGAGATAATCTACACAAGGCATCGACGACCACTCGCTTTCAAGTAAACAGTTCGATTAATGATTATACAACAACTATGATAATTATCACAAATTACTACTAAACATAGATAATTATAAATAAGTCCACAGAGCTTCCCAGGAAGATTTACAAAATCACCACAGTCTATTAATTTACAGAATATCTAACAGTCTTCAACCTTTAACTACAAGGTCAGTCTAGATACACATTATACTAAATAACTTGATCCTCACACCCCTGGCTTCAAAAAGACTAACCTCTGGATAATTGTAGGGCGGCATGGTACTTGAAGAGATTACAAATCAGAACCTGCAAAAGGATCTATAAGGGTATGAGCAACTACAGCTCAGTAAGTTGAATTGGAGACTCATGAATGCATACAAGCACAAACAGGGTTATCAAACAATTATTTTCATGCAATGCAACAATCAAGTGTCATCGCACAACGTAGTCCGGTCCGTTGTGAAATCAGAGAAATTTCACCCGCTCCGATCCGGGTTGAGGAGTTCCATGTTATGCAGCAGCTCACAACCAAACCCAGGCTTGTGCAATGGAGACCTCGCTCCTCCCGCGACTATCTTCGAACCATTGACTTCACCCCCGCCGCGACCTCCTCTCCTGTCACTTAGTTCGACTGAGGATGAAGAAGGGACCATTTTGCAATCCTGCGCTATCCCTTTCAAAGGGGTCGGTATTTGGTTGGAGAGTCCTATGATCCCCTAACGGGTTGCAATGCATGTCGTTTTCGGTTATTACGGTCGACTAAGATTAAATTCCGGTTAAGGTTTTCAAACAAGTTCATACCAATTAAATCAGTCACAAAATCACTCACAGCACAAATTCCAACACGAATTCAGATACATCAAACACATGCGCAAACTACTTACAATCACAAGCATATACAAGCCTAAGTCTCCGAGCACTACAAAACTAGTACTCTATTACAATAAGCAATAACCCAACTTACTTGAATTTGCTCAATCGCTCGATCCTCTAGTTGCGAGTTGATTTGTTTCTGGGTGTCCTATAATACAAATAGGTTCTTTTAGTACTCGTATTTTATAGATTCTTATTCTAATTTATAATGTAACTCATTTTCCTCATGTATACCTACAACGTATTAATAATTCGTTGTATTCTATTTCGGGGTTCGATTCCTAAACTAAATTCTAGTTTTTATTCCTAAGTTGTAATTAGGCTCGAATCCCAATGTAACATTAATCACCTTATGCTTGGGTATTCAAATATCCTATTGGGTCGAAATTTTGGTATTCTAACTATTCGGTACACGCTAACCCTAATTGAGGTATCGGATTTATTCTTGATGTGTAAAAATTTTACATTTTGAGATATTTACTTAAAATTAAATATTATTTCAGATTTATTATTTTTCTGTTTTCAATTATAATATTAACTAAATAGCTTTATTTTTTTTAGATTTAGTAATTTATATTTTCACATTTTCCTAATTTCTTATATTCTTTACCTAATTTCTCTAATTAACCATAATTAGTACCTAAAAGCTAGGATTAGGGTTCCACTGCGGAGATTAACTTCCTTAATCATCTAATCAAGATCCAAATCAGTAATTAACATTCTAATTACCTAATTAATCCCAAATCACCCAATTTTACCATCATTTTAGGGCTAAAAATTAACTTAAAATTTTCGAAAATTAATTTAAAAAAAAGGGCTTCATAGCACTGTTCTAAATCATATGAGAGTCCTACAGAAAAATTTTGAGCCCCAAACTACATCCCTAAGCCTATTTAATTTCCGGTTTAATCATGCTCGGTTTTGAACAATTTCTTAAGAATCCTATATTTCCAGGCATAATTAAACTAAATCAATATTTTTCCCTAAATCTACATACAATAAAACCTCAGAATAACAAGTTTCATAATTTTCTGGGCAAAATAACTAATTTTACAAAATTATACAAAAATCGGGATGAGTAAATGACTAACCGGTTCAAGGATTTCTGGCCGTCCAAACCCGGTCCAAGGCTGTCGGCCGGTCCAGACGCTGGTCCTAGGGTAAGGTGGTGGTGGTGGTTCGGTCCCAGGTGGTGGTGGGTGGTGGTTTTAGTTCACCTTGCTAATCTGCACAGTTTTCTTTTTTTTTTTTTTTCTGGAATTTCTCTCGATTTTTCTTGTGTTTCGATTTTTCTCAGATCACAAACTGTCCAAATGTCTTCTGAGAATTTTTTCCTTATTTATAGACAAACATAGTAATTAATGTGCATTAATTTGATGTGATTTTGCCCATTTCCTTGATTTTAGGCTTTTAGTTTGGCAAATTCTTATTGGCTAATTTTTTTTTTCTTTTCAGTCACGACCTGATCTAGTTGCAGATATCTTATCCTGATTTTTTCTGATTTTTTTATAATTATTTTGTATTTTTCTTTAATTATTTACTTAGTTTTTGGCCTATTTTAGCAATTACGCATATTTTTATCTACACGTAAATACATGTAGGGTACACGTGAACATTCCTAAATATTATTTTGGTCATTCTAAAATTTTTAGTATACATATAATCTATCTCTGCTAATTTATTAGTTATTATATTACACTTTTTGCATTTTCGGTAATTAGCAGTTATTATGCTTAAAATTTGAAAATTTTATAGTCTCCTATTTTACTACTTACTTTCTTAAATTTAAGTTTACAGGGTCAGTTTTACTGGTATTTTGCTAAATAGTTTATAAATTGGGTTTGATCGGATCCTTTAGCCGATCGTTCTAAACCTTGGGTTTTAAGTTCAAACCTATGGTTACTTGGCTTGGCTTTAGGGCTTACAATTCCACCCCCCTTCAAAAAAGTTTTGTCCTCAAAACTTCTGTACATCTAATTTATACTTAATGGACTAAATACAATAACTTGTATACTTTTACTAACCTGGAAATCAGAAAAGCCATGGATACTGCTCCATCATCGCAGCTTTTGGTTCCCAAGTCATCTCCAAGTCTGGACCTTCATTCGATTGAATCTTCACGTACTCCATATCTCTGTTCCTTAACTTTTGAACCCGACTATCCAATATCTTTATGGGTTGTCTCACCAGTTGAAAATTCCTCGTTAACTCCACTGGCTCTATTTTTACTATTGCATTCGGGTTCTTAATGAATCTTCTCAGCATGGATTCATGAAATGCATTATGATAGCCTGATAGACTTGGAGGTAAAGCCACCCGGTATGATACATTGCCAACTTTCTCCAATACTTCAAATGGACCAATGTATCGTGGGCTCAGTTTTCCCCTTGAACCAAACCGTCGGAGTCCTTTGAATGGGCTTATTTTAAGGTAAACATGATCACCCATTTTAAATTCCAATGGTCTTTTCTTCAAATCAGCCCAACTTTTATAACGGTCTTGAGCTTCCTTCATCCGTTGTCGCACAATCTTAATCTTCTCACTCGTTTGATTGATCATGTCTGGTCCAATCATGGCATACTCTTCATGATCCCAATACAGTGGCGATCTGCATTTCCTCCCATATAGTGCTTCATACGGCACCATCTGTATCGTTGCATGATAACTATTATTGTAAGCAAATTCTATCAACGGTAAATATTTATCCCAATCACCTCCAAAATCCAACACACAAGCTCGTAGCATATCTTCTAAAGTTTGAATCGTTCGCTCAGACTGCCCGTCTGTTTGTGGGTGATAGGCTGTACCAAGCTGCAACTTTGTACCCAAAGCCCTATGTAAGCCTTCCCAGAATTTGGATACAAACCGACTATCTCGGTCAGAAACAATACTCTCAGGAACACCATGTAGCCTTATTATTTCTCGGACATACAGTCTAGCCATCTTTTCCATTGAATCACCAGTCCGATAAGGTAAGAAATGTGCACTCTTCGTTAATCTATTCACGACTACCCAAATGGAATCGTATCCAACTTGAGTCCTTGGTAAGGCTACTACAAAATCCATGGTAATATGATCCCATTTCCATCGCGGTATTTCTAAAGGTTACAATAATCCACCCGGTCTTTGGTGTTCCGCTTTGACTTGTTGGCATGTAAGGCATTCCGATACATACTGTGCCACTTCTCTCTTCATCCCATTCCACCAATACATAAGTTTTAGATCTTGGTACATTTTATTTCCTCCCGGGTGTACAGTATAACCTGTAATGTGTGCTTCATCCAAAATTTGCTTCTTTAAGTCTGCATCTTGTGGTACACATATTCTTCCTCTAAACTTCATTAGACCTTTATCATCCACCTTAAAGTCAGGGTCCTGTCCGTTACTTAATTTCTCTTTTATCTCCATCAGACCCTTGTCCTCCTCTTGCTTTTGCTTGATTCTCTCTAATAGAGTAGGTTGCAATTCCCAGTTCATTAACTGGCTATTAGGTTCACACCAATCAAACCCAATTTGCATCCTCTCAAATTCATGCACTAATTCATGTTGAGGTGTTAACAGTAAGGCAACCTATTCATAATTCTTTCGACTTAATGCATCTGCCACCAAATTAGCCTTTCCAGGGTGGTAATTTATATTCAGATCATAATCCTTAATCAGTTCTAACCACCTTCTTTGCCTTAAATTCAACTCCTTTTGAGTAAAGAAGTATTTTAGACTCTTATGATCAGTGTACATCTCGCACCGTTGCCCATAAAGATAATGTCTCCAAATCTTTAAGGCAAACACCACAGCTGTTAACTCTAAATCATGAGTCGGGTAATTCCTCTCATGTGGCCTCAATTGTCTTGATGCATATGCAACAACCTTTCTATCCTGCATCAATACACAACCTAATCCATTTCGTGAAGCATCACTGTACACATTATGAGGTTTATCTGGATCAGGTAATGTTAATACTGGTGCTGTAACCAGTCGTTTCTTCAACTCTTGAAAACTCATTTCACACTCTTCACTCCATTCGAACTTTACATCCTTCTGGGTTAATCGAGTCAACGGTTTGGCAATTTTGGAAAAATCCTTTATGAACCGTCGATAGTATCCAGCCATACCCAGAAAACTCCTTATCTCAGTCACTGTGGTTGGTTGCTTCCAGTCCATTACTGCTTTCGCTTTATCAGGGTCTACAGAGATTCCTTCACCAGATATAATATGACCTAGAAAAGCAATCCTATCCAACCAAAAATCACATTTACTTAACTTGGCATATAATTGATTCTCTCTCAACTTCTGCAATGCCAATCGTAAATGCTCCGCATGCTCCTTCTTGGTTTTTGAGTAAATCAAGATATCATCAATAAACACCACAACAAACTTATCCAAATATGGTTGATATATACGATTCATCAAGTCCATAAATACAGCCGGAGCATTCGTTAAGCCAAATGGCATCACAAAAAATTCATAATGTCCATATCGAGTTCTAAATGCAGTCTTATGCACATCTTCCGGCTTAACTCGTAACTGATGATATCTTGATTTCAAATCTATTCTAGAAAACACAGTTGCACCTTGGAGTTGATCAAACAAATCATCAATGCGAGGTAGCGGATACCTATTCTTAATGGTAACTTTATTTAACTCCCGATAGTCTATACACAATCTCATAGTACCATCCTTCTTTTTCACAAATAATACCGGTGCTCCCCACGGTGAAACACTCGGTCTAATAAACTTTTTATCCAATAGCTCCTGAAGTTGTTTCTTTAGTTCTTGAAGTTCTATGGGTGACATCTGATATGGGGCTTTCGAAATAGGTTCAGTTCCAGGAACTAATTCTACATTGAAATCCAACTCTCGGGGTGGAGCTAACCCTGGTAAATCCTCCGGAAATACATCTGGAAACTCATTCACTACCTGTATGTCTGCTACCTTGGGTATTTCCTTCTCTGCGTCCACAGCAAACACCCAACAAAATGTCCAATCATCCTCCTTTACTCTTGTCTCAAATTGTTCATCACATATCTCCATCACTGATATATTCAACCTACTTCCACTGGCTTTTCCTTGAAATATCGTTTCTCCATCATTAAGATTGACAATTTTATTCCTACACTCCATAATGGCTTTATTCTTAGACAACCAATCTATTCCCACTATTACATCGTAACCTTGTAAAGGTAATATCACAAGACTTATAGGATACTCCTTCTCTTGGATTTTTATTCTACCATCTGCTACTACTTCTCGGGTTGTTACTTTCTCCCCAGTCGGAGTTCTAACTTTATAAGTTACATTAACAGTAACCACACTAATTTCTTGTTCATGTACAAATTTCTGGCTTGCAAAGGAATGTGATGCACCAGTATCAAACAGCACAAAAGCAGGTTGTCCATTTATCAGCACATGTCCTAGAATGTACTAATACTATGGTTACTAACTACACTAGCATTCATAAATCTCAAAATGCAAATAATTCAATTCAATTCACACTTAAAATTATTATTACAATAGATAGTTTGAGTACGTACCAGTTACAAGTCCTTCATCATTTTCTTCTTCAACCCCCATGATCTCCTCGACATCATCATGGTAGTACTCCTCCATAAAATCCGAGAAATCCTCATTCTCCTCAATTTCCATATCCTCCAGAGCAAAGATACGAGCAGGTGCAGTGGCGTTATCAAAGCCTTCTGTTTGCTTAGCTCCTTGTACAAACTGTGGACAGTATCTAGAGAAATGGCCCTTTCTACCACACTTATTACACTTTACTAATTTCATCTTAGGGCATGCCTTCAGCACATGGTTCGGATCTCCACATATAAAACATTTCCCTTTAAGCTGAGTACAATTTCTTGGAAAATGATTTGCACCACACTTCCAGCATTTGACATTATCGTCCTTGCAATAAAAACTCACACTCGGTATTGACTGCGCTGGGTTACTGGCCAGAATTACTGGTCCCCTTCTCTTCAGTCCAGAATTGCTACTAGAGGCACCAGGATATGATCTCTTAAATGATGGTCCTGGTCGATATCCTCTATTAATCTTTTGACTCCACATTGCTTGCATCCTCACACGATTATCTTCCAATTGCCTTGCCTTATCTACTACTTCATTGTAAGTGGTAAAACCGTAATCTAACAGCTTGCAACACATTGTGGGGGTCAAATCCAGTAAGGAATAAATCTTTCTTCAACTCTACATTATCCCGGTATGAACCAGGCACATATTGTAACAATCTATTGAACTCAGTCTCATACTGGGTTACACTCATGCCCCCCCTTCTTCAGTTCAAACAGATCTCGCACCATTCTGTTTTGAACACTATGAGGAAAATACTCCTTTCTGAATTCCTCCTTAAATTGTTGCCAATCAATGTTATTTCCAAGTTGCCTTGCTCTCGAGTCCCACCATACTCTTGCAGCTAACTTTAACATGAATGTACCATATGATAACTTTTGAGATTCCGGGACTCTAAAAGCCTCAAAACTTCGTTCAATTTGGGCCAGCCAATCATCAGCTAGATCTGGCCTACCCATTTCCCCTTCAAAATAATAATTGGCTTTTATAAATTCAGGAAGTTTATTTACCTCCTGAGGTCGCTCCGTTCGGTGTTCAACTTCTTGAGGTCTCCTGTTTCCCCCATTACCACCAGTCAGAAGATGTTGAATCAACATTCCTTGCTGCCTCATCATTGTATGCATACTGGCAAGTATTTGTCCAATAGGCACATTCTCTTGGGAAGGAAGTGGAGGTAAATCTTGTCTATTCTGTTCCCTTGGTGGCGATGGTGCTCGTGGTGGAGGGTTTTGATTTCCTTCAGTTTCCCCTTGACTACTTCCATTTCCAGCTTCAGCCATGATCGCTTAATAATTTAACTTATAATCCTGCATTCATACCTATCTATAAGTTATCCCTACTTTTGTTTAAAGAATGTTAATAAATGCTAGCAATGAGTACTCATATCAAATAGTAAGGACAATATCATTAAAGTCAACATACTTAGTAGTCTAACTTCCATTATATATTTCATTCAACCTTACATCACCACTATTACAACTTTAAAACAAAAGATACAACTCGATAATCTTTCAAATACATACATCAAATTTACAACTCGATTACATCATTTCTTACATCATCTACTACAGACTCGATCTTTACAACTGTACAAGACAAAAGGTTACATCGAACTTAATTACAACATACACCTAACTTGATCAAGAAGCTAAAAAGTACATCAAAAGTCGAAATACATCAAAAGGTCCTAAAATACATCAGTATCCATCAAAATTGCTACTGGATCATATCTAAAAACCTAACTAAAACAAGTCAGTCGTATAACTAAGCTAGTCCTCCTCTGAATCTGTGGTAGCTACTCCATCAAATGAGTCGTGACCCATATAGCCTCCTACAGAATGATCCTCAGGCTCGCTGTCTGATGTGGAGTCTATAAACACGATCTCTGGAGTCTCAGGAATCACAATCACCTCCTGCACATCATCATCGTCCGACTCAGCTGTAGCACCAGCTCCATCTCCAGCTATCACGGTGTCTGCGGTCACCTGCATGACTACCGTATGTATATCTATGTCGGGCTCACTCTCATTCTCTTGCTCTTCCTCAGGGTCTTCTTCTGGTTCCTCTTCTTCTGGGTCCTCTTCAGGGTCCTCCTCTGGATCTTCCTCCGAATCCTCCTCGGGGTCTTCCTCAACATAGACTCCATCCACGTGGGGTTCAACTGGTGATGGGTTTTCTGGTGGTGGTTCTGGTATTTCCAACTCAGGTTCAGGATTAGGGTTCAATG